>JARSSU010023744.1:0-38171 GCA_029619165.1 Eurosta solidaginis
AGCAAACAGTGTAAGAGATGTCTATTCAGTTTGTTGGTATGCTCATTTTGCATCGTCAGTGCATCAATATTTCCGTCTATGCGAACGATGACTCTATATATTCATACGTTTCGTCGCCTCTACAATATAAATTACAATAATACAATACAAGTATAAGTTGTGCCAGAAACAGATATAGTATAGGACATTGCATCAAGACGAAAAAGTGTGTGATGGTGGCCCAAGGTCCTTCACAGAAATTCTAGTAGGTACCATTCACCGACCAACACCACAGCAGACCTTTTTGACCCCCCCCCACACACTACCACTGTCTGTATTTGGTTAATTTTAAAATAAGATTCTTTGTGACAGTTTTTATTCATCTTAATGTTGTCTAGAATTTAACTTTTATCACTAAAATCAATCGTGTATTTCTGTGGTTGTAAATATGTATGTTTAAAAAATGTCGTTAAAGGTTTTTGGTAGTGGTGGAGAAAACGGCATGATCGAACGTGCTAGCTGTAGACATAGCTTTAATGTGTAATACTGCACGCACAGCCTGCTTTCAACCGAAATGATTGTGCGCGAATGACCGAATAGTCATAATAATATCACCCAGAAATTAATTGTTGAGTTCTAGAAGCAGAAGCAACACACGATATCCACTGGGCTAGAGCTCGTTCAGTTATTAGGGCAAGTTATTTACTTGCCATGTGCGAAAGACACATAGCACCCCGGCGCTCCCATAAATAACGAGAATATCACACAGATGTATAACCCGTGTTTGAACAATGGATCTAAATCGGAAACCTAAACGATCATATCCCCCGAAGATATACACGCGTCTCAATGAATCAGATTTAGTATCATATGACAATAATGTATATCAAAAATTCTCACATTACTTGTACGGAGATCTAAATTAACGAAACTGTATATTATACATTCTTGATCAGATATTAGCAGCATACCAAAAGATACATCCAAATTGCAAAACTACAGGTATCGAGAAGAAACCGTCAAGTCGCCGTTTGGAGCCGACTATAAAACATGTAAGTACTACTGATATGAATAAAAAAACATATGTCAAGGATTTATTTATGTTAATACAGCGGAGCTTTGCCCTATAACGATCTATAGTATAATTATTAACTTTGGGTAAGTCTTGATAAGAAATCACTTTATACAAATCCATTATTAATTCTTAGTCAACTCCAACCAAACCGTTAAACGCTCATTGTTCTTTATAATGACCACCCCCCCCCCCCCCCCCCCCCCCCACCCTCCCCCCCCCCCCAACCCAACCCCCCCCCCCCAAATCGACAGAGCCCCTTTAAATTTACTGCTGAGATAGCCAGAGAAGTTTCCGTAATCGATATAAATGAGGTGGAGAGCTTTCTGTACACCACTCACTGGGTATGTAATCTCCTGCAATAAATATCACGCGGATTAATAAGATAGGATGTAGAGTTATAAACACTCGATATAATCCAACAGCAACTATATGTAGGGATGCTTTGCCAGGTTCAGATACCTCTGGCTATGTCTGGATAGTAAAGAACAAGCTTGCTTTTGTGAAGCGAAAAAGTCAAAAACAGTATCCAGTTCTCTGACGAGCTGCACGAGGGGACTGAAGGAAGCAGAACCAGAGTTAGCGTTTTAGAATGTAAAACGGACACTGATGATAGGCTGTGAGACGGTCAGCCAAAGGGATTCTCGAATATGCTGGTTTTCACGTTACGACAAGCTTTCGTAAGCCATATTGCGACTCTCACGCAGCTGATGTACTTCGATCCTGTATTGGGTCTACCTCTAACGCCCTCAGGAGTCACAGTGGATTATTGCGCCATGCACGTCCCTGTTACGACTTTTTGCAGGCGCCCCTAGGGTTCAATTTCTGCCCGATTAGCACGATGCTCTCTGTCGACACATTATACAACCGAACATAATCCAAAACAACGTATCGATCTGCAGATGAAGAAGAAGAATATAGCGAGTGCGATCTTGTCATTTTAATAGCTTCCCACTTCTCTTAGTGTGGAAAGAGAGTAAGCAAGCTAAGCTGAAGCTGTAGTTACGCATATATTGTAAATTGGGTAAGACTAATATGCGTATTCGTGATTTTAGATCCCTTAGGGACATCTGTACAATATTAGTGCACACGCTTAACGAAGAACTGTTGTCGATCACCCACCGTAGAGAGGCCAAAATAAGTCTCATAATTTGAAATGTCGTTTGAAGATACTCTGCCTGCTTGCGCACTAATAAGATGGGCGTCCCACAATTATAACCACACTGGCCTAAAGCCTATTTGGTGTTCGAAAAGCGATTTCCCTTTATTTTTAAGCCGATTGACCAAGTCCGCCTGATCGCATAGCACACACAACTTTGTAGCTAACCGCTTTATTTACGCGAGTTCAGTGTCCCTCTATCTACTTTAGGCGCGCGCTAAAAAATTGTTGCCTTTTTCGTGCATTTTTTCATAGCAATAAAGCGTGTACACAAGGCAGAACATGGACTAGACAAAAACACCTGCAATCGACCAAGCACTGACTATTAGTCTACAAACCAGATGACACAAATAACACTTTAGATCCTTAATGATGTTATCATGGTAGGTCACTGTGGCTTGACCACCAGTTATTTTCACAAACTGTATGCACAATCAATAACGAAAAATATATCATCCAGACAGAAAACCTATATAGTAAATATCTACCATTTAACTGCGTAGAACTTATTACAAGTCATAAACGGTAATTCAGCTTATTCATATCAACCTGCCAAAATTAATTAAATATTTTATTAAATGATGATCCTAGGTAACTGTGCAGAGCTAGTAAAAAACTTGGAACCAGCCAAACCAGGGCATAACCGGAACTGCGCACACCCAACAAATCAAACCCAAAAAACAAGAAACTTATCGCACATTTAATGTGCAAATGCAAAACAGGTTTATGCTGATCATGCTTAAATGAGTCCGTCATCAGGGCTGGCGCGGCGATACATTTTATCTCTAGCTACCCTCTCCTAGCTTTTGATTTCGTTAGATGGTCTAAAGTATTGAAAATTGGTTGGTTTGCAAATGCTGTTCGTATGCCATTCTAATCACATTAGCCATGCAGTTCAGTTTAGCTGGCAATTTTCCATGTGAAAACATCCGGCCAATGTAAAAAGTGAGTGACTGGCAAAATATATAGAAGCAAAGGAGAACAAATGCATAAAAGTAAAAAAAACAAGTAAGGAAGGTTAAGTTCGGGTGGCTAAAACCGAGAAAACTAACGTTTAGCTGTGTCACAAGCAGGTGAGTACACCAAGTGTAGGGTATAGTGACAAATACAGGGAAAATACCATGTAGGAAAATGAAACCGAGGGAAACCCTGGAATGTGTTTGTATGGAACAGTGTGTATGACTAAATAGAAAATCGACATAACAGAGCTATGTGTTATCTCTATCTGTCAGGGAGTAGGTGATGCTCATCCATTGGAGCTATCTATGAGGTCAGAGCAACTCGCCATTTGAAGGCGACCATAGCTACTAAAGGTCGAGGGAGATCTCTAGGGGGACATTAGTAAGCATTTTTATTTGCTTGCGTTTGGTGACTGACTCGGAGGTGGTAGATGGCAAAATGAAAGTGTTACTGAGTATTAAAAGGGTGAGTAAACCCTTAGTTCCATAGGTGGACGCCGTTTCGAGATATCGCCATAACAGGTGGACCAGGGGTGACCCTAGAATTTGTTTGTACAATATGGGTATCAAAAGAAAGTGTTAATGAGTATTTTAAAAGGAGAATATATTCAATAGGTTTAATTCCATACATGTCGACAACCAGCCAGTAGATGCCATAAGATGTACCCACACGCTTGTGGACAGCACCTGGTTGTCACAGACGAATAGCGCCATAAAGGAACAGGCTTGACCCCGGTGCCTCGTGACCCCTTAGAACTTCTGTTTGTACGATATGGGTGATCAAAATTTAAGGATTAATGAGGGTTTTAAAAGAGAGTGGTGGTCGTTTGTTATAAGTGGTCGCCTTTTTGAGATATAGCCATAAAGGTGGATCAGGTTGACTCTAGAATGCGTTGTACTGTATATGGGAGAGCAACGAATTAAAGGTATTAAGGAGGGGTGTGTAAAAGAGCAGTGGTGGTAGTTGTATAGGTGTGATAATCGCCTTGTTTCGAGAGCGATACGTCCCCTTAAAGTCGGACAACGAAGACGGGTGACATCTAGAATGTGTTTGTACGATATGGGTATGCAAATGCAAAATGTGGGACGACTTGAGGGTACTTTTACAACAGAGGACAGTATATCCTGTGACGGTTCCCTCACATGGGGACGCCGTTTCCAGAATTCCGACGCAATATCGCCACTATGAAGGCGAGCGAGCAGAGTTGTGAACCTAGAACATGCACGTGTCTTGGTATCCAAAATAAATAGGGCCTAGTGATGCACACTCGTGGCAAAGTATGTATAGATGCCAGTATATTTTAAAAAGGAGACGTAGCTGTATGGTGCTTAGTTCACCAACAGTGTTTGTCCGCTCTCGTTTCGAGATGTATCGCTTATTAAAGCTGTGGACCAGGGCTGGGCAGCTCCTAGAATGCGTTTGTACCATATGGGCGTATCAGAGAGCGAAGATGTTAAGAGTATTTAAGAAAGGGCGTAATCCTTAGTTGCTCAGTGAGGATGGTGACCCGCCACGTTGTACGTAATTGTCACGTATCCCGATCCAGTGTTACACATGGTAGCGACCATACGGGGTGCAACTAGGAAATTGTTGTTTGTGTACAATTTATGGATATCAGAAAGACAAACCGCGTGTATAATGAGTGATTGTTAAAACGGGACGTATGACTGGGTAGATTATCCCACTAGAGGAAGAGTCGGGTCAGAGGAGGCATGCGGACAACCGTATTTTTTCGAGATATCGCCATATAAAAAGTGACTGGTACCAGGTGGTGCACCCTAGAATTTGTTCCTTTGTACAGATATGAGGTATCAAGATATAGTTAGTCAACGTAAATAAATTTGAGGTTTTAACTAAGGTTTGACGACTAGTGGACATTAGTGGTTATCCTGAGGGGGTTCGCTTTTCCCGAGAATAGTACGATATGGCCGTATATTCAAAGGTGGAAAGGTGTTATCAAGGAGTATATAGTATACTGAGTGCGAGGGCCGATGAAGTTGCTCATTAGTGGACGCCCAATTGGTAGGTCGATATTAGCATCAAAAGGGGCTTGGATTTCAAGAGGTTGACTATATAGAATGCGTTTCTTGTACGATATTGGGATCCACGAAAATATTGTTAAACGGTACTTAAAAACTGAGGGTATTTAAAGGGAGAGGTGGTAGTTGTATAGGTGGTCGCCTTTCGAGATATCGCATAAAGGTGGACCAGGGGTGACGTCTAGAGATGAAGTACAGTTGATGTCCTCAGATAAATGGAACAAATGAATAGGGTTAATGAGTATTCTTATGTAAAAAGGCAATTCAAATCCATTATGTTCATATCCTCAATAAGAGTGGACGCCGTTTCGAGATACCGCCTAAAGGTGGACAGGGGTGGACCCTAAAATGTGTTGTACATATGGGTATCAAAAGAAAGGGTTAATGAGTTATTTTAAAAGGAGTAATCCCTAGTCCATAGGTGGACGCTGTTTCGAGATATCGCTATAAAGGTAGACCAGGGGTGACTACTAGAATTTTGTTAGTACAATTATGGGCAACTCACAAACGAAAGACGGTGCTTACATGTAGTGTATAACCGTCTGTAAACCGAATGGGCACGTCAATCACTTTAGTTCATAGCGTGGACGCCGTTTCGAGATAACCGCCATAATGTGGGCCAGGGTGGACCCGTAAAATTTGTTTTGTACAATAATGGGTATCAAAAAGAAAGGTGTACTAGAAGGTTGTCATGTTAAAAATGGGTGAAAGTGTAATTTCCTATGAGTGTGTATCATCAGGGTGGTAGCCGTTTCGAGATATCCCGCCACAAAAAAGGTGGACACAGGGAATGCTGGACACCTAGAGCATCTGTTTTGTTAAATCAAAATATCGGGCATCAATACAGAAATGGTGCTTGAACATGCGGATACTTTTAGAAAAGAGGAAGTAGCGGCGTAGTAGTTTCTCAGATGTGTAGAGCGTGACGACGCCAGTTGTTCGACCAACCATCAGCCATAAAGCGAGAGAACCCAGGGGTATGACACACCTAGACACTAGTGCTCTGTGTACGATATTGGGTATCAAATTAAAGGTAAGTAATGAGGTTTTAAAAAGGGGAGTTGGTGGTGTTGTACTAGGTGCGCACTCTTATAAGTAGATACTCGCCATTAAAAGGGTTGGACCCAGGGGTGAGATAATAGCCAATTCAGATTAGTTTCGTACGTTATTTTGGGTTAGTACCAACTTGACAGGTGAGGTAAAAGAGTATATTCATTTAGAGCGGGAGTTGGGCCCCATAGTTCATTGCAGACTACATCAGGTGGTTTTGGACCAGCGCATTGACTAAGGGAGTATAAGCCCTCAGAACGGGCGGATGAGGGTTGACCTCTGAGAGAGTTGCAAGCTTGTAGTATCGATAGATGTCACTGCGGTATCAAATCTTAGAAGTAGTATTAATGAGGTTTAAAAGGGAGAGGTGGTAGTTGTATAGGTGGTCGCCTGCTGCGTCTCGAGATAATGGCGCCATAAAGGTGGGACCAGGGCGTGACCATCTAGAAGATGCGTTTGTACGAATGGCGTACATCAACATGATAAGGTGTTAATGAGTATTTTTAATAAGGGAGTAATCCTTAGGTTCCATAGGTGGACGCCGTTTCGAGATACCGCCATAAAGGGACCAGGGGACCCTAAAATTTGTTTTGTACAATCTGGGTGATTCAAAAGAAAGGGTTAATGAGTAGTTTTCTGAAAGAGAGAGCTTAATCCTCTAGAGCTGCTTTAACTGTACTGCCACTAGAAGAAGGGTGAGAATGACTGGTTTCGACCAGGGGACTAGTCGCTAAAATGCGATCGGACACCGAGGGTGACACATGAGAAAATTCTAGTTTAGGTACAATTAATGGGTATCACAAAAGAAAGGGTTACTGAGGTATTTTGACAAAAAGGCGAGAGGTAGGCCCTTCAGTTGTCCTAATGAGGTGGCCGCCGTTTCGAAATTATCGCCTAAAGGGACCCAGGGTGACTCTAGAATGGTTGTGTAAGAGTCAGGGTAGTCAAATTTGTATTAAGGTATTAATGAGATGTCTTTAAAAAGGGAGCGGTTGGTAGGTTCGTAGGACTGATGCTATTATGTGTCTGCTAGTTTCCCAGTGTCGGATCCACATAAAATGTGGACCTAGCGAGTCGAGCAAACAGAACTCATACATCCTGTTCGGATACCGCGTAATTATTTTATTCTAGGTAACTATACCCTCGCCAGATTAGCTATAAAGCGGATGGTATAGTAGGTATATACTGGGTACATCTACAGTGAACCAAACTTTATTCACTATTTCTGATCGTCACTACCTATCCGGTATCGGGTTGTCACACAACCATTTATAAGTTTTTTTCTAAAGTTTATTTCGTGGTCATATAAACAATCAATTCCTCCACCATGATTCACCCTTTTTTGTATTTTGTATAGAATTATTAGGCATTTTTTCAGTTTCGATAATTGTCGATCACCCTGCCCCCCCTGCGAAAAAAGTACGGTGCGCACTCCCGTCGCTGTATGAGTCATTTCCGGATGCGTTTTCATTTATTCATTACCAACAATACAAAAAGTGGGTTCAAGTACGTGAACTAAATGATTCATTAAAAGATATGTCGATTTTTGCTCAAGTTATCGTGCTACGGCCATGCGGAAGGACAGACGAAACGACTGTGTATAAAAAAATGGGCGTGGCATAACCGATTTCGCCCAGTTATTCACAGCAAAACAGTTAACATCTATAAAAATCTATGGCCTACCAAAATTCAAAAGGAATGGGTTTAATTTTTGTTCGACTAATGCGGTAAAAATATCCTAGACAAATTTTTTTTTTTTTTTTTTTACAATGCAAAAGGCGGAGCCAACGCCATTTTGAACAGTTTTCTTTATTTTTGTATTTGTTCTACCGCATGTCCTACTGGAGTTGATGTTGACATAATTTACTTACTTCATCCACAGTGTATAAAGATACAAAATTATTTCGTTTAAAATTTCTAGCTAGCAAAATAAACTTCTCTTTTTATAGAAAACGTGCGTGTCGATTGGTACTTCCCGATTTTGCTAATTTTATAGGCGTACATATAGTAATAGGAGTAACGTCCTGCAAATTTCTATCATGATATCTCTCAACCTTGCACTGCACAAATGTACAGCTTGCACACTACTAAATTACTTCTTTTAAAAGTGGGTGGTGCCACGCCATTGTCCAAAATTTTACTATTTCTATTTGGCGCTCATAAATTCAATCACTACCAAGTTTCGTCGCTTTATCTTGTCTTTGGTAATGGAATATCGCACTTTTTCGGTTTACGAAAAGCCGTTATTTACCCTACACCCCCCGACCCGTAGGAGGCGGTTGATGTATGTTCAACGATATCTAGTATTCATTTCCATAGCGATGCTGATGACGTATCTCATGACCTACGTCCACTTCATCGAAAGTACTCAATATTTATTTTTGAGAAAACACAAAAATCACAAGTTTTTTTGTTTTAACTAAAATACGCTCTGAAAAGAGATTTATTTGGGGGGGGGGTGAGAGGGGGGGAACGTTTAGTTTATCGGCGAAGCTAAACAACGGAAAATACTGGGTCTGTTCAAACAAGGAAAACAGAACGTGGTGGGTCTTTTCTATTCATATTTTTTAACGGTGTGGTTAGTGCGCGCGAGGGCAACGTGAGGTGATGTTATGAGAACAGGAGTAGGTACTAGATACTTGTTTCAGCGTGATCTCAATATCAAAACATTTCTTTTATTGTTCTGTTTTTTCCTGGCGCATTTCTTTTCTGGCGGATTATTTTGTGTTGATTTATGGATGAGAGAGAAAAACCTGATAATAGCGTATTTAACATGATACTATTATATTAAATAGAATTAACCTCGCAGCGTCATATTAACATTGCTTATGCCCTTTCACGTTCTTCGTCTGTACATGCCTCACCCTGCTCAACACACCCGGTGTACAAGGGTTTGTTTGGTTGAGGGGGACATGATCGCGGGAGGGGGAATCGGTGGGGTATGCTGTCAAAATCCTTTTTATTTTACGGGGGAGGGGGGGAAACTATCCACCCCTCTGCCCCATCAACACCTAAATCTCAAGAATACATAACAAAATACCATATATCAGGGGGGAATATTCCATGTGAGGGGATAAAAAAACAAAAAAAAAAACAATCTAACAAACAACAAAAAACAATAAACAAAATAACATAATATTATCTATCAATTATTAACTTGTGGCGGACTTCTTAGAAAAAAATTGCAGCACCCCCTACCCATTGTTGTCGTTCCCTGGAGGTTTCGCTCTTCACCGGTTTTCCCCTCACGGCTCTTCAGGGTTTTTTTTTCGGAGACTGTTCCAAAATTTTTTTTTGGGGATCTAGGGGGGTTAAAAACAAAACAAAACAAAAAAAACAAAAAAAAACTTCCCCCCAAATGGGGGGGGAAGGGAGTTTTCCCTTTTTTGAAGGCCCTCCCCCAGGATCCGCTATTAAAATGAACGATATCGGACTATAACCACGCCCACTTTTTCGATATCGAAAATTTCGTAAAAACCGAAAAAGTGCGATAATTCATTACCAAAGACAGATAAAGCGACGAAACTTGGTAGATGAGTTGAATTTATGACGCAGAATAGAAAATTAGTAAAATTTTGGACAATGGGCGTGGCACCGCCCACTTTTAAAAGAAGGTAATTTATAAATTTTGCAAGCTGTAATTTGTCAGTCGTTGAAGATATCATGATGAAATTTGGCAGGGACGTTACTCCTATTACTATATGTACGCCTAATAAAAATTAGCAAAATCGGAGAAGGACCACGCCCACTTTAAAAAAAAATTTTTTTTAAAGTAAAATTTTAACAAAAAATTTAATATCTTTACAGTATATAAGTAAATTATGTCAACATTCAACTCCAGTAATGACATGGTGCAACAAAATACAAAAATAAAAGAAAATTTCAAAATGGGCGTGGCTCCGCCCTTTTTCATTTAATTTGTCTAGGATACTTTTAACGCCATAAGTCGAACAAAAATTAACCAATCCTTTTGAAATTTGGTAGGGGCATAGATTTTATGATGTTAACTGTTTTCTGTGAAAACGGGCGAAATCGGTTTATGCCACGCCCAGTTTTTATACACAGTCGTTCGTCTGTCCTTCCGCATGGCCGTTAACACGATAACTTGAGCAAAAATCGACATATCTTTAATGAACTTAGTTCACGTACTTACTTGAACTCACTTTATTTTGGTATGAAAAATGAACGAAATCCGACAATGACCACGCCCACTTTTTCGATATCGAAAATTACGAAAAATGAAAAAAATGCCATAATTCTATACCAAATACGAAAAAAGGGATGAAACATGGTGAGGTAATTGGATTGGTTTATTGACACGAAATATAACTTTAGAAAAAACTTTATAAAATGGTTGTGACACCTACCATATTAAGTAGAAGAAAATGAAAAAGTTCCGCAGGGCGAAATAAAAAACCCTTAAAATCTTGGCAGGTATTACATATATAAATAAATTAGCGGTATCCAACAGATGATGTTCTGTGTCACCCTGGTCCACATTTTGGTCGCGATCTGGAAAACGCCTTCACATATACAACTACCACCACTCCCTTTTAAAACTCTCATTAATACCTTTAATTTGATACCCATATCGTACAAACACATTCTAGAGTCACCCTGGTCCACCTTTATGGCGATATTTCGAAACGGCGTCCACCTATAGAACTAAGGCCCACTCCCTTTTAAAATACTCATTAACACCTTTCTTTTGATACCCATATTGTACAAACAAATTCTAGGGTCACCCCTGGTCCACCTTTATGGCGATATCTCGAAACGGCGTCCACCTATGGAACTAAGGATTACTCCCTTTTAAAATACTCATTAACACCTTTCTTTTGATACCCATATTGTACAAACAAATTCTAGGGTCACCCCTGGTCCACCTTTATGGCGATATCTCGAAACGGCGTCCACCTATGGAACTAAGGATTACTCCCTTTTAAAATACTCATTAACACCTTTCATTTGATACCCATATCGTACAAACGCATTCTAGAGTCACCCCTGGTCCACCTTTATGGCGATATCTCGAAAAGGCGACCACCTATACAACTACCACCTCTCCCTTTTAAAACCCTCATTAATACCTTTAATTTGATACCCATATCGTACAAACACATTCTAGAGTCACCCCTGGTCCACCTTTATGGCGATATCTCGAAACGGCGTCCACCTATAGAACTAAGGCCCACTCCCTTTTAAAATACTCATTAACACCTTTCATTTGATACCCATATCGTACAAACGCATTCTAGAGTCACCCCTGGTCCACCTTTATGGCGATATCTCGAAAAGGCGACCACCTATACAACAACCACCACTCCCTTTTAAAACCCTCATTAATACCTTTAATTTGATACCCATATCGTACAAACACATTCTAGAGTCACCCCTGGTCCACCTTTATGGCGATATTTCGAAACGGCGTCCACCTATGAGAACTAAGGCCCACTCCCTTTTAAAATACTCATTAACACCTTTCGTTTGATACCCATATTGTACAAACAAATTCTAGGGTCACCCCTGGTCCACCTTTATGGCGATATCTCGAAACGGCGTCCACCTATGGAACTAAGGATTACTCCCTTTTAAAATACTCATTAACACCTTTCATTTGATACCCATATCGTACAAACAAATTCTAGGGTCACCCCTGGTCCACCTTTATGGCGATATCTCGAAACGGCGTCCACCTATGGAACTAAGGATCACTCCCTTTTAAAATACTCATTAACACCTTCGTTTGATACCCATATTGTACAAACAAATTCTAGGGTCACCCCTGGTCCACCTTTATGGCGATATCTCGAAAACGGCGTCCACCTATGGAACTAAGGATTACTCCCTTTTAAAATACTCATTAACACCTTTCTTTGATACCCATATTGTACAAACAAATTCTAGGGTCACCCCTGGTCCACCTTTATGGCGATATCTCGAAACGGCGTCCACCTATGGAACTAAGGATTACTCCCTTTTAAAATACTCATTAACACCTTTCATTTGATACCCATATCGTACAAACGCATTCTAGAGTCACCCCTGGTCCACCTTTATGGCGATATCTCGAAAGGCGACCACCTATACAACTACCACCTCTCCCTTTTAAAACCCTCATTAATACCTTTAATTTGATACCCATATCGTACAAACAAATTCTAGGGTCACCCTGGTCCACCTTTATGGCGATATCTCGAAACGGCGTCCACCTATGGAACTAAGCATCACTCCCTTTTAAAATACTCATTAACACCTTTCATTTGATACCCATATCGTACAAACGCATTCTAGAGTCACCCCTGGTCCACCTTTATGGCGATATCTCGAAAGGCGACCACCTATACAACTACCACCTCTCCCTTTTAAAACCCTCATTAATACCTTTATTTGATACCCATATCGTACAAACAAATTCTAGGGTCACACCTGGTCCACCTTTATGGCGATATCTCGAAACGGCGTCCACCTCTGGAACTAAGCATCACTCCCTTTTAAAATACTCATTAACACCTTTCTTTTGATACCCATATTGTACAAACAAATTCTAGGGTCACCCCTGGTCCACCTTTATGGCGATATCTCGAAACGGCGTCCACCTATGGAACTAAGGATTACTCCCTTTTAAAATACTCATTAACATCTTTCGTTTGATACCCATATTGTACAAACGCATTCTAGGGTCACACCTGGTCCACCTTTATGGCGATATCTCGAAACGGCGTCCACCTGTGGAACTAAGCATCACTCCCTTTTAAAATACTCATTAACACCTTTCTTTTGATACCCATATTGTACAAACAAATTCTAGGGTCACACCTGGTCCACCTTTATGGCGATATCTCGAAACGGCGTCCACCTGTGGAACTAAGGATTACTCCCTTTTAAAATACTCATTAACACCTTTCATTTGATACCCATATCGTACAAACCCATTCTAGAGTCACCCTGGTCCACCTTTATGGCGATATCTCGAAACGGCGACCACCTATACAACTACCACCACTCCCTTTTAAACCCCTCCTTAATACCTTTCATTTGATACCCATATCGTACAAACGCATTCTAGAGTCAACCTGATCCACCTTTATGGCTATATCTCAAAAAGGCGACCACTTATACAACTACCACCACTCTCTTTTAAAACCCTCATTAATACCTTTAATTTGATACCCATATCGTACAAACAAATTCTAGGGTCACACCTGGTCCACCTTTATGGCGATATCTCGAAACGGCGTCCACCTGTGGAACTAAGCATCACTCCCTTTTAAAATACTCATTAACACCTTTCTTTTGATACCCATATTGTACAAACAAATTCTAGGGTCACCCCTGGTCCACCTTTATGGCGATATCTCGAAACGGCGTCCACCTATGGAACTAAGGGTTACTCCCTTTTAAAATACTCATTAACACCTTTCATTTGATACCCATATCGTACAAACGCATTCTAGAGTCAACCTGATCCACCTTTATGGCTATATCCCTAAATGGCGTCCACCTATAGAACTATGGCCCACTCCCTCATAAAATACTCTTTAATGCCTTTCATTTGATACACATGTCATACAAACACATTCCAGGGTTTCCCTCGGTTCATTTTCCTACATGGTTATTTTCCCTTATGTTGTCACTATACATAGCTCTCAACTGAGTAGGTAATGTTCGGTTACACCCGAACTTAACCTTCCTTACTTGTTTTTTTTACTTTTATGCATTTGTTCTCCTTTGCTTCTATATATTTGCCAGTCACTCACTTTTTACATTGGCCGGATGTTTCACATTGGAAAATTGCCAGCTAAACTGAACTGCATGGCTAATGTGATTAGAATGCATACGAAAGCATTTTGCAACCAACAATTTTCAATACTTTTAACCATCTAACAAATTAAAACAGGGAGAGGGAGCTAGAGAATAAATGAACGCCCGGCAGCCTGATGACGGACCATTTAGCATTATCAGCATAACACCTGTGTTCATTTGCATTAATGCATAAGTTTTTGTTTTTGGTTGATTGTTGGTTGCCGGTTGCCGGTTGCCGGTTTGCTGGTTCCAAGTTTTAAGCTCTGCAGTTACTACAATTTAATAAATATTAATTATATTTGCAGGTTGATATGAAATTACGGAATTACGGTTATGACTGTATAAGTGCAGTGTATTTTACTATATTTTTGTTGTATATTTGTATGTATGTTGCTATGGAAAATGTGTACACAGGAAACAGGAAACAATTAATTAAATATGTGGCTGTTGTTCCTTGTTGCAGGTTTATCAGGATTCTCGTGTAAAGCTTTATTGCATGAAAAATGCACGAAAAGGCAACAATTTATTAGCCCGCTAAAGTAGAAGAGGACACGAACTGGTAAAAAGCGGTACTACAAAGTTGGGGCTATTGCGATCGGCGGCCTTTGTCAATGCTTAAAAAGGATAGCTTACCAAAGGCGTGGTTAGGCCAGTTTTATTAATTGTGGACGCCCTCGGTTAGTGCCAAAGCAGATACTTCAAACTAAGTCTTCATGAACTATTTTCTCTCCTAGAGAAACTTGAGAAAGAGCAAAAGATCCACAGTCTTTACGTCCAAAAGCAAGCTATCAGAATACATTCTCCCAAAAATCGGAATATTCTTTGCTTCATTCTTGCACAACTAAGGGGAAAATAATGAATCCACTCCTATTCTTCCTTTGCAGATAGAGCTTTTTGATTAGTTTTAAGTGAGAAGGAGGCTCGTCTATCTAAAAATGACCCTAAGGCACTGAGGTCTCGCAATAATCACATTGCTCTGAGGGCGTTAGAGTAACACATAACAGCACAGTGGTAGTCGCAAATAGCTTACCGCTTCGTGTTGAACCTTTCGAAACCTTTGCTGAACGTCTCGCCATCAAATTCGTTTCTTAAAAGTTGCTGTTCCTTCTCATCCTGGCAGCTTCTTCAGAAACTGATTGTTTTCTATTTTAAAAAGCAAGCTTGTTTCTTTACTATCCAGACATAGCCATAAGTATCTGCAACCTGGCAATCATCCTATATAGTTGCTTGATAGCGAGTTTTATACTCTATTATCTATTCCTCGATATTATTGAGGAGATAACCCAGTATGGTGGTACAAAGCTCTCCACCTCATTTATATCGATTACGGAAACTTCTCTGGCTATCTCAGCAGTAAATTTAAAGGCTCTGTCGAATTTTGTCATTATAGCTTTAACGGTTTTTGATTTAAGATTAATAATATTTGTAAAATTGATTTGATCAAGACTTACCAAAGTTAATACTTAGTGCAAAGCTCGTATATACGTTATACACGTTTTTTATATACGTTACTTACATGTTTTAGTCGGTCAAACGGCACTATTCTTCATACGCTGTATGTTTGCAAATTTGGAGTTTTTGGTGCTGCTACTATCTGATCAAGAATGTATAATATAAATTTTTCGTTTAATTTATAATCTCCGTACAAGTGATGTGAGAATTTTTGGGATTATGTATGACATAATGATATGAAGCGTGGTAATTTGTGATATGATCTTTTCGTATGATTTTCCGTTTCATTATTTAATGGTTATAGATGTGATATTTTATTTATGCGCGTATTTCTTTACGCACAATACAGAATATTGCCTTAACTGAGCAGTGATAGCTTTGTGTTGCCTTCTACAAAAATTTTTGAATATAAAGATATTGCATGCGCGAATTTCGGTGGAAAGCAGCGGAGCGTAACAAATTCTAGTAGGTCACTTTCACCACACCCAAAAACTTTAACACAATTTTTAACATAATTTAAGCACAGAAATACACTGATTGGAGTTTTAGTGAGTAAAAGTTAAAATTCTGAACACATTAGCTGAATAAAACTGTACAAATAATTATTAAATAACAAATACAGACAGTGGTAGTTTAACAAATTCTGCTGTGGTAAGTGGTGAATGTGACCTACTAGAATTTTGTGAAGCTTGCCTCACACGATTTTCGTCTATGCATGTCTCTATATTATATCGTTTTCTGCACAACTTATATTGTATGTATTATTGTAATTATATTGTAGAAGGCAGAAACGATATAATATAGAGACATTGCATAGACGAAAAATAAGCAATACGAGCAAAGAGCATAAATCAACAAGAGACATCTCTTAACATGTTTGCTTCGAACCCAAACTACTCGCTGATTTAGATTGTGGTTACTGACATTTCTTTTTAAGGCTGTTCGCAAAAACACGGCGAAAACCACAGTTGCCACTTCGGACCTTGTTTAGTGCGCTGGTACCTTTTTGTCAATTTTGGTGCTTTTTAAGCAAGTAGCCACGATTTTGATATTTTTGTACTGCACAGATTGAAAAATCGTTCAATAATTTAATTGTAGCAGAACAAAGGCAATTCCGGCATATAAAGGAGTAATGTCGGATTTTACAAAAAACAAATTTTGTAGATAATTGATGAAGTTTTGGTGGTTAGATATAAATTTATTTCAAAATCACGTGTGCCTCTTGGTAATTTTATAAAGCTTGCCATTGATTGAGCCAATAAGATGGCCAGCGAAAAAATTATTGAAAACAAAATTTTACATTTAGTGCATTCAAGCGAATCGACTTGAACTAGGTAACCTGTCACACTGCAAAATGGCTGACTTGTACCACTTTTCTTATTCTGTAAGAAATATTTCCACGATTTTAGTTATGCCACAATTTGTATGCTGACACGACTTTGTTATGAGAAATTATCTCACTAATTCTCATACATCAGATGATGAACAGCACTGTGATATTGAAATATTTTGGGTCTTATTTATGTATATGGGCAAGTTGCCTTTTACTTTTAGCTTTTATTCTTAGTGGCGGCCACCGTGGTGTGATGGTAGCGTGCTCCGCCTATCACACCGAAGTCCTGGGTTCACGCCCCGGACAAAGCTACATCAAAATTTTAGAAACAAGCTTTTCAATTAGAAGACATTTTTTCTAAGCGGGTCGCCCCTCGGCAGTATTTGGCAAGCACTCCGAATGTATTTCTACCATGAAAAGCTCTCAGAGAAAACTCATCTGCCTTGCAGATGCCGTTCGGAATCGGCATACAATAGTAGGTCAAGTCTCATTAATTTGTAGGAAAATTAAAAAGGAGCCCGACGCAAATTGGAAGAGAAGCTCGGCCTAAAATCTCTTCGGAGGTTATCGCGCCCTACATTTATTTATATTTATTCTTAGCTTTAAAAAATTTGACTTCGCTTCTTTTAGCCTTTATTTTTGTCTATATAGCCTTTTTTCTGCAAAGAACTTCTGGCAACACTGCTCTAGTATTTTGACATGCGGCGAAATTAAAAACGAAAAGTGGGAAGCAACTGTCAGTAACCCCAATCTTTTGTGGCGAGTGTTTGCTATCAAACGTACGAACTGACGCCTCTTGTTATGTATGCTCTTTGATTGCAGTTGCTACGATGCAGACTATAGCTGGAGACATTGGTGCTTTATCGGTAACCGTATCGGTAACCTTATAACAGCTGATTCGAGCAACCTTATGAGAATCAATGCAATCGATTATTGGTGCCGCTAAAGTCGTAACCGTATCGTAGCCAACCAATTAGGTTTTTGGTTTACCGTCGTAACGATAAACAGCTGATTACGTTAGGGATACGGATACAGCGATACGACATACGACACCAATGACTCCGGCTTATAGGATTATCTGAACGGAGATTGCTAATATGGCACATCTGGATCAATAGGATGCTTAGTAAAAAATCTGAAGTTATGCATACTACCTGCTACCTCATTTCAAAACATACGAACCGGCTTACTGTATTATATATTACATCCACTACTGCCAAAAGAAGGATCAGGGCATATGGGGAAATCAATCAGTTGTTTGACTTTCCTGAACATTGGGGTTTTTTTTAGTTGATTACCTTTTTGGACTCTAGGTGTGCGATATGTCTCTGGGATCTATTATGGGGCTTTCAAGGACTAAGTGAAACCCGTCGAATAATTGGAGGGATGCGTAGCTAATTTCACTCAGAAAAATCTACTGATCAAGACAAGTTTGAGTTAACTTGTCACCTTTCATTAAGCATATTTTTTAGTTTGTGATGTAACGATGTGATATGAGATCATCACATTACTAATGAGATATTTTGTGCTTTAATGCGCGATGATTTTGTGCTTTAAGCGCATCGGGCTACATCTTGCCTGTGTTTGAATTTTGTCCACGAAGTCGTCGAAGGTTAGTAAAACTAATTGTGAGATTTTTTGGTCAAATGTCATAAAACCTAATTTTCCGAAATTACTTTCACCATGGCCCAGCTCAATTATATAGTGAATAAGTACGTAATCGCCTCACATGGAAGAGACCATGACACTATCCCTGGTGCCGAAAATAAATGATATGCCGGTATCATATCACATTTTAGGTACTTTGTCGGGAAAAGTTGTACTCAAGGTTACAATTCATAACATAAAAGTATCTCAATAATAAAACTCGCTCACAACTGTGAATCTATGTCATCAAATCAACACATAACTATATCGCTTGCTGTCATTTCTTCCACACTTTGATTTTCAGCAGGCTTTTAGCTTTCCTCTTCACTTAGCCACACCACCTTAACACACAATTATGACACTTTGTTGCCAATCGTGACCTATTTATCTTTTTTGCCTTTTAACTGTCATTTTTTTCATGGTGACAGGTGGCCTAAACTTTTTGTGCTTGCCATCCATAGCAGAGCTCTCAGATACAAATCATAGTACAAGTAACATCAAAAAGCTCTTCAGGACAAGTTTCTCAAGTAAGGTCCACTTCCAAATTGGAAAGTTATCTTTTTAAGCAAGTTTTGAAGTTTGTGAAAAAATATGAGTTTAAAAATAACTTTCCGCTCTGCAAGTGGATCTATGGGAGTCATATTTCGATTTCTTCCTATTTTTCTTCTTCTTGTAGCTAAAAAGAGACTTTCCGAGGGTTTTGCGGAGTTCCATCGATGTTGATGATTCTGTACTGGATATTGATCGGTCACGTTCCGGAAAATAGGGCCCTTAAGCTACTAGCCCGACCATCTCGGGAACGATTTGATATGACTGAGTTGGAGAAGCTAAATTATAAATTTATCCCGAGAGCAGGTACCTTATCGGGGTGGCGTAGAAGGTTCAATATTGTCACATTAAATCGTTCCCAAGATAGTGGCATTAGTACCTTAATGGTTCTTGTTCCGAAACGTACCGGATATATATCTGGAAAGAGGTCATAAACATCAATAACAATCACCAAAAACTTTCAAGGAGCATCTTTACAACAACAACAACGTTATTTAGAAAATAAGCTTCGCCCAAATGTCTTCGGAGGTATATTGCGCCTTTATTTTTTTTATTTTTATGAGATATAGTTGACTGTATTTTAATGGGGCCTTCGCGAGAACGGATCGTCTCTGGAAGTAGTTCTAGCCTTACCGTTCAAGTAGTCGTACGGCCATGCTGAATAGCTTAACCAAACAACCGACATTATCCGTGCGGGAGTCGAAGCAGACCGAAGTCGATATAAATGAGCACTGCGAGAGAACCGCTCGCATCCTCTTCCTATCAATATCTTTATATCTTCCCTGAAATCTACATTGAAAACCATCTCGACAGCAGCTCCGTAAACTTAGTGACAAAAAACATTCCTTTAAGGGCTGTAGCGGGATTTAAAGCTTCCGGGTAACTTCAGTGCGGTTAATAGGGGAGCAAAAGCAATCTATTATAACAATAAACCCCAAGGGGATTAAATCCGAACTGTCCTTCCATGTGCGTTGTACTGGATGGATTTGGCAAACACTCCGAATGTATTTCTGCCATGAGAAGCTTCTCAGTGAAAGTTCATCTGACTTGCAGATGCCGTTCGGAGGCGGCATAAGGTCCCGTAGGTCCCGTCCGGCCAATTCGTAGGACAAATCAAAAAGGAGCACGAGGCAAATTGGAAGAGAAGCCTGGCCTAAAATCTATTCGAAGGTTGCCGCGTCTTGCATCTGTTTGTTTATTTTTTATGTCATATTATATCATATAAGAAAAAGTAATTTTTTAAACGGAATTCGTGACGATCCTAGACAAAATTTTTCAACTCAAATGGTTTGTGTTTCAGCTCAAAAGACTCTACCCGACAATTCCCCAATGCGTGTAAGTGTTTTTGTACTTCTAAAAAAGGGTATTATAACTTTAATTGGATAACGGTAGTACGTAATGGTATAAAGCAATCGAGGATGAAGACTTCCTTATATCAAAATTCTCAGGATTGAAAAAATTTTTGATTAAACATGTCCGTTTGCCCGTCCTTCCGTTACCCTCATAACTTGAAATTTTTTTATACTGGCTTATCTGGGCTCAAATAGATTGGTATTGAAATGGCGAAATCGAACGAGGCAAACATGCGATAATTCATAACCAAAGGCAGCTATAAAACTTGATAAGTTGGTCGGCCTTGTCTCTCAAAATAGAAATGTTGTACAATTTTGGGGAATGAGCGTGGCACCGCCTACATTAAGAAGAAAAATTTTAAAATATTTCAACCCATATATCAAAAACCTTCGTGCATACCATTTTGAAATTTGGTATCTATCTTTTACTCGCTAACATATATACACAACAAAACATATATACATAACAAAATCAGTTGACGACCACGCCCACTTTTAGAAGAAACCGATATCAAGGTTTCGAAAAATGGAATTATTCGATAATTTATTACCGAAGACTGATAAAGTGATAAAACTTGGTGGAGGGATAACTTTATGACAAAATTTGGTAAATTTTGAAAATGGGCGTGACACCGCCTACATTTAAAAGAAGAAGACATAAGAGTTTTGCGTGCCATAAAATTAAATCGTTTAAGATATCATGTTGAAAATTTACACTGTGATTGTCCTTGCTATTATACTTACAGTTTGTAAAAAATTATTTAAATCAGTCGTCAACGCCCACTTTCAAAAAAATTGTTTCAAAAATCGAATCTCTTTACAGTGTCTGTGACCTCTACGCGTTGTCGCGGCGAGTACCGAAGAAGATTTAATGATGAGCTGTACGAGCTTTACGCAGACATCAACATAGTCCAGCGAGTTAAAACGCAGCGGCTCCGTTGGCTAGGCCATGTTATGCGAATGAAAGATGACGCTCTTGCTAAGAAAGTATTTTTTATCGGAACCCGCCTATGTAAGCAGAAGAAGAGGATTCCCCCACTTCGCTGGAAGGACCAGGTGAAAAAACGAGAAGCGAGTGGCGTGCCTTGTTGGACGGTCATAACCGTTTAAACGGTTGAGCGCAAATTAAGTAAGTAAGAAAAAAGTAAGTACTACATTCAGCTTTCATATCATTTAATGTTCATGATATTTCTCTTAAGATGTATCCCAAACAAATATATGAGAGCACGCATCTGGGTATATAATGTTTGGTTTCGCCTGAACTTAGACTTCTTATTTGTTTGTTTTAGACTTCTCCTAAATTTTGAAACTACAGACGATCTAATCTGAGATTCTTATTATTTCTAGGATAAAAAAAATTGATTGAATCAGATTACTGATTCACATGAGTATATACATATAATCGTTTTAATTTATGTACATCAAAAATTGTTTAAGCATTGAGTTTCTTAAGTAAGGCAACACGATGAAAAAAACTTAATACATAGCCACAACAAAAACCTTATAAATTAAATATTTTACTACAGCGCATAGGTCGTGTTAATGTACAAATAAGAATTAAGGTAATACCGCTATAGCAAACAACCCACAATCACAGAATAGTTTGTGTGCTCACATCACGTTGAATGTATTTCCGATAATTATACCACGCCTCCAAGGCATATAAACAGAATGTAACATAGCCCAAAAAACTGCACATGTTAAAAAAAAATATTGAAAATTTATGCAAAAAAATTTTATAAATTGTATGAACTTACCGCTGCAACAGAGTATGTCGCCAAAGACAATGTCAGCACAGCAGAGGAGACAAGAAAGCATGTCGTAGCCAATGCGGCATGAAGATATAGCTCATATTTAGTAGCGTTGCAATGATGGCGCCGACAATGTCGCATTTCACAGTAATGTTCCAAATAGACAAGTGCAGTGGCGAGGCATGCAAATAGCATAACAAAGATATAAACGAGACCACGCGGATTTGTCAGTGGTGCTGCACCAAGCAAAATGCAAATTATGCCACTTACAGAAAAGAACTAGAAGAAAAAATAAATGTTTTAGTATATAAATATGTACATAAGTAATGTTTAAATAAAGTGTAAATTATTATAAGACACTTATCAAGGAAGTACCCATGTACCTAATTTCAAGGAAATCGAACCATAAATTACTTCTTTTTAAGAGGTCGGCCACTGGTTAACTTCCCAGAAATATAAGAAAGAAAACGGACAGAATTGAAAATCTAAATCTTCCTCGAATCATCTTTAGCACACATACAAAATTTCGTCAAAGGGCGACACCGTTCCAGGCACATACGTCTACTGCATGCCGGACTTGACCCCATCACAAACAGACATCATGGTTTCTTTGTCTATTGCCATTGCTAGGACAGACAGCTTAGCACTACTATGTAGCTAAGTATCTTAGGCGCATGTACGCGAGCATTGTGCTGCATTTAACCAGAGCCTCCCTTTCACAGTACCGCCTCTGCGAAGTAATGGTGGCGTTGTCACAACAAAGGATGCTGCTGCTACGAAGTGATTAATAAGTTTAAGAGAAGTAACGCAAACTCCGGTTTTACTCTGACATTCAAAAAGGAGCAAAGTGCTGGGACTCCGGTTGGCTATATTAAGATGAACGGAGCGACGAAACAGTTCTAGAGTGTGGAAGGTACGGAGTATATGCTGTACCTGTAGCAAATACGACGTAGTCGCAATGACCGAAACGTTTGAGAAGAACAAGCAAACTGCTTAGCAGTAGTTTCGTGTTTTGGAAAAAAACAGGTCAGAGCTAAAGAAGCACTACTCTCCTTAAAGGACTACACAGACTTGCCTTATTTTTGGATGCGGCATTTTAGTGTTAGTTAAGGTTAAGTTGAACTGGCCCGTCCATGAACACCTCACATAGACTGATTGAATCCGTAGTGTTACCACAAGTTTTGTTTATCGACCAAACTGAAAACCCCTATCAAAAACCAGGACCTATGTTATAAAGTAACTCCGTCCTCTTGGCAAACACTAGAAGCTTCCTAGGACTTATGCCACTTGCTGCTTTTAGATCTGACAGTTTTATCACTCCTAATAGATGGAGTTTAAGCCTGGCAAGTGCATGACATGAGCCAAAACGTGCTCGATCGCTTCCTCGTCCAACCCGCACTTTCTACATCTGCTATCACTGACCAAGCCTAATGCTTGAGCCAAAGGCCGTCCAGTCAGATTACCCGTCATGAGTCTATAGTCCCTCGCTTTTTAATGATAGAAGCAACTTTGTTAGTCTAAGGTTGTAAGACCTACACGTATTCGTCGACACTTTACAGCCCCGCGCTTGAAGCCACGACTTTCCCGCTTGGTCGATCATGTGCACCTCTAGCTTTCTCTAAATCTCGCCCAATCTAATTAGGACGTCTACGGAGCAAGCTTCAATCGGCGCGTCCCTTTTAGCTGGTTCATTCGCTTTTTCATTCCCATCTATTCCCATATGCCCTGGGATCCAATATAGATGCATGTTTTTTCCCGTTCCGATACTTTTCAGGGATTGCTTACACTCTAACACACTTTTAGATGCTGTGCTATGCGAGATTATTGCCTTATTGCTGTTTGTCTTATCAATATAAAAGTAACACGCTCCAGTTAGAGCTATATCTTCAGTGATTCTACTGCTTTGGTTACGGCTATACTTCCGCTTTGGAATGCTACGTGATCTGGCAGCTTGTATATCTGTTTATTTCCGGATCAGCACAGTATACCGCAGACACTACTCCTCCACTACTTTGGAACCATCTGTGTGCACATATATCACCTCGTCCGGCATTTGAGCCCCTCTCGCCAACCATCCACCTCTATTGTGGCTTTGGGAGCCCCCTCTAATCGCATATAGGGAATCAGGTAGTCTGTAATTGATGACGCTATACTACTATGGCTGTATGGTCTGCGCTCAAGCTGCCCGAGCACTGAGCCTGGTTGCAGTTGTTAACGCTATGTTCTTTGCTACAGATTTACATTTACAGTGAATGTGCAGAATGCATACAGTGCAGCCGTCGGGGTTGTTTTCAGGGCTCCCGTAATGCTAAGCATTGATAGCCAGCATACCCCGTCTAATTTTTTGAGGTAGGTTCTTTTTTGTGTGGCTTTCCACCAAACAAGAACTCCATAATATAGGATAGGGTTTTCAATCGCTGTAAATACCTAATGAGAAACAGATGGCGATAAACCCACGTACACCCAGCATTCTTTTACATGCATAACTGCCGTCGATGCCTCTTTCTACCCTCTCCTCCATGTTGAGCTTCCACGACAGCTTCTGTCTAAGATTCTTAGATATTTTAGTGTTATTTATATCTATTATATTTATTATATATCTATGCCTTAAATATTGATACTTGAGTAAAAATACCGCATGAAAAATCAAAAGTTTACAAACCATTTTTTTAGGGTGGACATGCTTTTTAGCATTTGACAAATTGTATCACCCAAAACTAACACAGTTTTATGTCAACGGCCGTCAAATTGGAATTACCATTAACAACTTTTTTTCTACTGGGCTATTTGTAAAAATTGTGTGTGGTTGTTTCATTTACATAAAAAAAGTTTACAATGAGAGAGTTCAGGACTTTGTGCAAATGGTCTAGCATCATTGCATTGCAAACGTTCATAGCATATTTTTTGCAATACATTAACAAAATATGCATTTGCTACGTCATTGCAAATACGCAGATCAAGAACTATGTTTATTCTTTCATATTGTATAGGAAATCAGCAATTGTCATACAAAACATAAAGTGGAAAGAAAAAAGTGAACATGAAAAAATTTGCTCACGATTCGCAGCTTATATTGGCTATAGCAACGTTTTCACGTCAAATACATAAAATTCTGACTCCCTTAATGAAGTCAGTTTCCTGAATACTTGCTTGAATATTTCCTACATGTACAAGTTAGCTCAGTGGGTAGAGCACATTCACAGTCGTTGGGCACCTTGACTCGAAATTTATTGCTAAGACAGGTACACAATTCCATATTTGACTTTATCCTTAAAAAATGTTTGTGTTCTGAAGAAAATTATTTCTATAACAAAGAAAACAACACTTCTGTGACTATGTGAGGTTTTTACGATGCGTGTTTAAACTTTCAGTTTAAGCAGCCAAGGTGGCAGGATTAAAATTAAGTCACTATAGGTTAGGTTGGGTGGTAGCTTCCCTGATAGGGGAAGCTCACTTGGACAACATAAAGGTCCGTTGTGATACCACATATAAGTCAATTATAACTATACACACAAAAAAAGTTTGCTGCCAAATCCACAACTTTTTAGGGTTGTTCCATAAAAAACCAAAATAATTTGAATTTCATCCCCAAGAAGCGCTAAAAAAAAACTATATAAAAAATAGAATTTAATTTAGGTAATAATAAAAAAATTTCAATTTTGCTTCGGCTGTGACTTGAACCCAGGCTGTGAAAAACGGATCACACTACCCCACATCACTGCGACTTCCTGTTCACATCTGTCATTACTAAGGCAATGAGTACCGGGAATTCCGTTCCCAAATCCCGGGATTACCAATCCATTTTGCCATTCTGAAATCCCGGGGCTATATATATTAAAATCTCGTAATTTCGGTATCTGATATTGCAAATTTAAATAACTTTAGTTGATGAATTTGGTCCCTGTTTTTTGTTTTTAAAAATATCAATCTCAAGCCACATGAAATCCTCTTTTCCTGGTAAAGTGCAGCCTTTTCAAAGGAAACAGACATTTTTCTACACGGAGTATAATTACAATTTCCCCTACTAGTGTTAAGTCTGAAAGATGTACATCAACTGTTGATTATATATATGTATTGTAACGAATTCTGGGGATTTCTGATATTTATGCACCTTCTGCTAACGTTCGAATCGCTAAACTGTTGAATAAATCACTCCAATATTCAGTATTGCAAACTGGTCTTTATTTAGATTACTTTGGGAGTAGTACTTCACAATTATACTTCACAACCCAATAGCGTGCTTTAAATCAAAACTGATTAGTTATTACTCAGCTTGCGCTGCTTTTATACTCTCGTTTCCTCGTTCACCCATTTCTCCTAAGGTCTAGTAATTTCGCGAACAGTTGTATCTCCTGCTTGGTTAGTTACCAGCTATATACATGTATATCTGTAGTCCACGCCTCTCCCATAGCCATATGCGTGTGCATGTGTGAGTAACTACTTCGGCTGATGACTACATATTTGTGTGTGTGAGATATCTCTTCGTCGCCTTCTACATAAGATTGGCTGCTTTATTGTTGTTGTGCATTTATTTAGTAGCAGCTTAGTGATGCTAATATTCGTCACAGTATCAAGTTAAGCTCTAGCCTTTCAGATGTAACTTTAGATGATCTAGTAGTTTAGGGATATTTTTAGAACAAAGAAGTATTTTGAATTGGCTGTAGTTTCATATGTTACACATGTGTTAAAGTGCACAACACAAATTATTTATTGTTTAAAACGAAGAAAATTTTCTATTTGTTTATAAAATTTGATTTGAATTCGTTTAAAATCACACGACTGAATAACTGTTGTTTGCTAAACTATTCATATTTGTATACACAACATAATTATTTTTGAACCGAAATTCAAAGGTAATGGTTTTTATGATTTCGAAAAATCCCTGGATGAAGAGGTTTGTCATCTTCGGGACTCGATGCCTAGTCATTACCAATATAACGAGCAACAGCGATGACTATAATATTTGTTTTGCTATTACCCCGAAAAGTATTAACACTGCTTTTTATTATTTTGTGTGTAGTTTAAACTTCCACTGAAAAATCTTGCCTAAAAATCACTCCCACTTTCTTTGGGTGTAGTATACAATGATAAAAAAAGTATTTTTCTCCACTGTAGACGCTCGCATATTCTTACCATACACAACAGTTTCGCCACACCGGAAATACTTTTAGTGTACAATCGATCATAGCCGGATGTTGAGTACATTTTTGTGTTTTATGTGGATAACAATAAACATATCTGCATACATAAAAATATTTTCAATGTTTTAACTTAATATTGTTTTTTTTTGCTCAAGAAGAATATTGACTGTTTTTGGTAGAACAGTTCACCTTTTTATACTCAGCTGAGCAGAGCTCACAGAGTATATTAACTTTGTTCGCATAACGGTAATCCGTAACGGCATAAACTAATCGAGATAGATATAGACTTCTATATATCACAAATGATCTGGGTGAAAAAAGAAATTCATTTAGCCATGTCCGTCCGTCCGTCCGTCCGTAAACACGATAACTTGAGAAAATTTTGAGGTATCTTGATGAAATTTGGTATGTAGGTTCCTGGGGCGCTCATCTCAGATCGCTATTTAAAATGAACGAAATCGATAAACACGCCCACTTTTTCGATATCGAAAATTTCGAAAACCGAAAAAGTGCGATAATTCATTACCAAAGACGGATAAAGCGATGAAACTTGGTAGGTGCGTTGACTTATGACGCAAAATAGAAAATTAGAAAATTTTGGACAATGGGCGTGGCACCGCCCACTTTTAAAAGAAGGTAATTTAAAAGTTTTGCAAGCTGAATTTGGCAGTCGTTGAAGATATCATGATGAAATTTGGTAGGCACGTTACTCCTATTACTATATGTGTGCTAAATAAAATTAGCGAAATCGGATGACGAACACGCCACTTTTAAAAAAAAATTTTTTTAAGTCAAATTTTAACAAAAAATTTAATATCTTTACAGTATAAAAGTAAATTATGTCAACATTCGACTCCAGTAATGATATGGTGCAACAAAATACAAAGATAAAAGAAAATTTCAAAATGGGCGTAACTCCGCCCTTTTTCATTTAATTCGTCTAGAATACTTTTAATGCCATAAGTCGAACAAAATTTACCAATCCTTGTGAAATTTGGTAGGGACTAGATTCTATGACGATAACTGTTTTCTGTGAAAATGGGCGAAATCGGTTGAAGCCACGCCCAGTATACACAGTCGACCGTCTGTCCTTCCGCTCGGCCGTTAACACGATAACTTGCGCAAAAAACGATATATCTTAACTAAACTTAGTTCACGTACTTATCTGAAGTCACTTTATCTTGGTATAAAATATGGCCGAAATCCGACTATGACCACGCCCACTTTTCCGATATCGAAAATTACGAAAAATGAAAAAAATGCCATAATTCTGTACCAAATATGAAAAAAGAGATGAAACATGGTAATTGGATTGGTTTATTGACGCAAAATATAACTTTAGAAAAAACTTTGTAAAATGGGTGTGACACCTACCATATTAAGTAGAAGAAAATGAAAAAGTTCTGCGGGCGAAATCAAAAGCCCTTGGAATCTTGGCAGGAATACTGTTCGTGGTATGACATATATAAATAAATTAGCGGTACCCGACAGAAGATGTTCTGGGTCACCCTGGTCCACATTTGGTCGATATCTCGAAAACGCCTTCACATATACAACTAGGGCTACTCCCTTTAAAATCCTCATTAATACTTTTAATTTGATACCCATATCGTACAAACACATTCTAGAGTCACCCCTGGTCCACTCTTATTGCGATATCTCGAAAAGGCGTCCACCTATAGAACTAAGGCCCACTACGTTTTAAATAATCATTAACACCTTTCATTTGATACACATGTCATACAAACACATTCCAGGGTTACCCTAGGTTCATTTTGCTAAATGGTGATTTTCCCTTATTTTGTCTCCAAAGCTCTCAGCTGAGTATGTAATGTTCGGTTTCACCCGAACTTAGCCTTCCTTACTTGTTTATATTTAGTTTTTATATTATTTTTATTTAATGTTGCAACTTCAGCGACTTCCTTTATTTAATCAATTAGTTTTATATATATGAATTTTAAAACTTTGATTTGGTCGCACTGGAATTATAGACTTTAGCGGATATTGCGAAACTGCACTTATTTCTACCGTCATTTGGATTATATTTTTTTCATTTTTCTTTTAAATTTATATATTTTACAAGTCTTATCAGCTTGCAAAAATAAAAATATATTTTTCAAATATCCATTTCATAGGTGCACTGAAATTTTAAAACACTTGCTTTTGCTAACACTTCGCATGCGATAAAAACCAAAACAACACTGCCAGCTTTGGGCGCAGTTGTGCGCTCATTTGCAATGGTTTATAGTAGGGAAGTGAATCAGTTGTATTAGTCACTCATTTTTCATTGATGACTATTTGTTATTTCCCCAAATGCTCGGACTCACTTTTCTTCCATATGTGTACACTGTGCGTGAGTATATTTAATATGTTGAATATACATATACAGTGGTGGTCACTTAATTATGGATGAAAATTTTCTTATCAATTTATTAGCTTGTTTACTTTATAATAGCTGTTTTTTTGCATGTATATACATATGCACTTAAACTTTATATGGACTGCTAAGTGAATAATTTTATTTACACTTATGAATATTGCGTAAATAATTAGTACTGCTAAGTTTCAGTATGCATCATACTCAGTTTACATTATTCTCCACTTCTATGACAGAAAAGTGTGTGTGTCCACGATTCAGCTATAGGTTATACCTATGGCCAGCATAGATGCGTGCCTCCGCTATTAAGCACAACCCGTTTTGTAGGGAGTTATTTAACCACTGTAGCTTCAATAATTTTAAATATTGGTAAGTGCTTTCACGTAACCTTCTCTAAGTCTCGTGGCACAATTCCCACTTCATATTATATTGACGGCTCTCGTCTGTCCACACGTACTGAGATTTCTGACTTAGGCGTAGTTTTCGACTCGCAGTTTTTCGTTTACGACTCACATAACCTCGATAATTGCTAAATCCTACTCGGTTTTGGCTTTTATTCGGCGATTTATCTCTCACTCAACAGATCCTTATACTCTTAAGTTGCTGTTTACGTCTCTCGTACGTTCTAAGTTGGAATATGCTTGCTTTATCTGGAGGCCTTATCATGACTGCCATATCAAAAAGGCTCGAGCGAGTCCAAAAAGTATTTTTATGGTTTGGCCTGCGGTCTCTGAACTTTTCTGAGCCGATTCCCTCTTATAATGCCAGATGTGCACTCATTAGCCTTCAATCACTTCAAAGTGGGAGGACCATTCTTTCTCTTACTTTTGTCTATGATATTATTAATGCTGTGATTGATGCACCACGTTTACTCGAGAGTATTTGTCTCCATATACCCCCTAGATCACTTCGAAATTGGGATATGTTTTATATTGATTGCGCCCGGACCCTCTATGCCTCTAACGCTCTCATTTTTAGGGCACTGAGGGAGTTCAATACTATCTCAAATTCTTTGGCCGTTGACTTTTCTTTGCCAAAGACCACCTTCAAATCTTTGTTGAGTGTAATAATTTTTTGATTGTATTGCTAAGGTCTGTATTTTTAAGTACAAACTCAAGTAGTATGTAAGAACGTTAGACTATTTTTGAAATTAAATTAAATAAATAAATAAATAAATAAATAATTGCCGATAGATGGGTCTCCTTAACATTATCTAAGTGATGATAAGCGCTATTTACACGCAAATGTAGATGTAATTACACGTAAATAAAAGCACGGCTAATATAATTCCGGAGCCGCGAGTGAAAATACTTTTTTGAAAAAGAAATAAATAATCAAATCCATATGAACACAGCAATTGGCTATTATATGGTATCTGAGCTATCAGTGTTTGATTTAAAATTATGCATACGACTTTCTTATTCCTAGTCTGTTATGTTGCATGAATTTCATTTCTTCAATTGGTTTTTTCTCACTTCGAATCTTCGTTCGGCATTTTAAGTATGCAATTTTTGTATGCTCGACTATACTTAAAACTTCAGGTATATTTGACAATGAATAACATTTCAATACCGTGCTATTCCGTATTTGACCTATCAGTGTCTGACTTATAAAAAGTTTTTATTACTCTTCCACTTCTCAATAAGCCTACTGTTTAATTTTTATCATGTACTTTTTGTTATTTACATACATCTACCCCAGATGCATTTAACTAAAACTTGCCTGATTTTCGTAGTGCTACTGATGAGATGGTCCTAAAAAGTACAGCAAATTCGACGAATATCGGATAGTAACGGACAAGAAAACTTGTGTATTATACACGCTATAAAGTTATCAATTTCAAAAATTCTACTCCACTAAAAACAGGTTTTCGTATGCTCTACGCCTTCCTTGTCGGCATATGCACGGCAGATTAGTTTCGACTAAGAAGAATAAATACACTCAACGTATTTGCCAAAACACTGCCGAGGGGCGACCCCGTTTGCAAATATATATATTTTTTAATTGAAAAACCTGTTTCTATATTTTTAATGTTGATTTGCACGGGACTTCAACCCAAGTATGGTAGGTGGAGCACGATATCACCGCATCACGGCGGCCGCGTCTAAAAGCTGGAATAGAAAACACAAGGAAAGCTTGACGTCCATAGGCTGCAATCGCAATAGAATTTACCGGATTTTGTAATTGAAATTTAAGTAACTTCCCGATAAGCTACAAGCTTGAAACTTGGAATATAGTTCAGAACCCGATGACAATGCATAATAAGAAAAAATCGTCGCTATGTGGTGCAAGGATCGAGATATTCACAAAAATCGTATTTGTGGTCCGATTTGGCTCACATTTGGAAGACATAATACATGCAACAATAGAAAGCGACCTATGAAAAAAATCGCCGCTAGGTTGCGCAACGATCGAGATATTCACAAAAATCGTATTTGTGGTCCGATTTGGTTCATATTTGGAACACGTAATACATACAAGAGTAGAAAGCGACCTATGAAAAAAATCGCCGCTAGGTGGCTCAAAGATCGAGATATTCAAAAAAATCATATTTGTGGTCCGATTTGGTCCATATTTGGAACACACAATACACATGAATAGAAATCGACCTATGATGCCCGATTTGGAACAAATATTACATACAGCCCGGTAGAAGTGACATCAAAATATTTTTGGAATTGGAGGAGGGAACAAGCATACCTGGCGCATAGTCGAGTAAAGTCTTTGGAAGGATTATGTATTGAGGACTTAGATTGTAACAAATTGTCAGGAAAGAGTCCTTGTAATAATGAGTCACTAAATGAACTAAATAGAAAGAGAAATAATAGGCTATTAAATAAAGACTAAAAACTTGAAAATAAAATAATTTAAAAAAAATGTTTAAGTTAAACGGTTTTATTGAAAACAATACTTACATGAAGTAATAATAATACTAAAAGCTAAAAAATAATTAGGTAGCTCCTAGGTACTAGTCATTTACACTCCTCATCAATCTAGGGCGTTGATCAGACAACTAAATGAAAGCGTTGGACGCGTACAATTTCTATTGATAGTCATAAGTAAGACCAACTGAACCTTAATCAGGTTATGCTACGCCTCACATTTTTAGAAATGTCACGCGCCCAACGCTTTTATTTAATTGTCTGATCAACGCCCTAGATTGATGGGGAGTGTAAATGGCTAATACCTAGGACCTACCTAATTATTTTTTAGCTTTTAGTATTATTATTACTTCATGTAAGTATTGTTTTCAATAAAACCGTTTAACTTAAAAAATTTTGTTTTAATTATTTTATTTATTAAATATTTTTGAACTATTTTTTCGAAATATTTGGTTGAATTACATTTATATATTACATGGATTTATCTTTATATATATACATATTACATGTGACCGTATGTGACATTGAACTCCTACTAAACCACTGTACCGAAGAAGAAATTGTTCGGGTGTGTTCAATGGTATTTGGGAATGGCTTAGATTCACAAAATGTTCCGCTGGGAATTCCGGGAAGTGGACCCGGGACCGATCTAATTACTATTTACACCGATATTTGCTTGAAATTTAATAAAAATGTGCCTCTTCGACTAGATATCAATATTTGAGAAACTTTTATTTCCGGGAAGTGCACCAGGACCTATTCTATAAAATCTCATTTTTGGCGCGGTGTAATTGAAAGAGATAAGTTCGGAGGAAGAATAAGATACATATGTAAAATAAAAATATATATCGGTATCAGTTCACAGAGGATATAAAATCAATATTTTTTTTTCAAACACGCCGAACCTAAGTATGCGGCCACCACTGTACACTCACATATGCAACCATACGCGTTCTGCTTCAGCGCTCATTTAATAGCGTAAGAGTAGAAAGTAAATTGCGATTAAGTTTGGCAATTGTTTATCATAACTTGTTTATCACACAAATACAAACAAACAAAATTACACTAATTTAAACGTTTGAACAAAACTAAATTTCAGGTCAAATGTTCTTGAATGTAAACAATGAATTTGTGCAAGCTAACTAATCTAATCAAACACTTCAATTAAAATAAACACAAAAGCATGTGCATGAACACACAAGTGCACATATACATATATATCTACTATAAAATTTTGTTAAGTAGGTACCAAAATATTTATTATTATGCCGGGATTTCGGGATTGTCACCTTGCAAAAAATGGCTGCAAATCTGTAGTAGACGACTCGGTATTCGGGAGGCCTTTTCGTGGCATAGTAAAGCGTTCGGGATCCCGTCATTGAATGCTCTAGCATATGTAAGCAAATGTATTAAGGTGGAGCAATATGGAATTTTAAAAATTTCTGCTTTCTTTGAGAGTAAAACTTTTGTTTAAATTTTAAACAAGCAACCATGTTCAGGTACTCCAATTATAAAAAAATTTTTCTCGTTTCCGATTTAAAGATATTTCAAATGGAGTAGGTACTTAGGTTTCAATGAATAAATTGAGGTAATTGAAAAAATTTCAACGAAAAGAAAGTATTATGTTTTGTTTAGAATTCACTATGGCTTTTCAGCGTTATATTTTCTAAATAGTCTTAATTATCTGATAAATGTAGTAGTGTGTTCCCACCCAATTAAAAAAAATATAACTGCCACGTTCCAGCATAATGTGAATACATATGCATGAGTGGTTATCAGTGAGCTGCAATTATTCATGTTTTAAGGTTTTTAGTGGACTAACCAAAAAATATCAAGCACTTATATCCACTAAAACACATTTACATTGTCATGCTTCGTAAAATGAATAGCGAGCTCATAAGCCACGAAGCAGTTCAGTACTCAATTGTCTTATTGAGCAAGAAAGTTAACTGTGTTATACGAAGACACTAATTTGAATCAGTATGACTAACAGTACAATAAAATGAATATAGTCATATCAGTCTTCTGGCGCTAGCAACACAACGATGTACACGAAACTAAACTGAATACAGCGCAAAAGAAAAACAGATAATAAACGAAGTATACAGTGTATTACACACGAAACCAACATGCTACTGAGTTAAAGTGACTATGATTTCAGTTTATACTCAATAATGTCATATATGTATGGGACATACATATATGTTGCGGGGCACTCGTATGTATTTTCTATTTTATGTGCTAGTCACTCATAGTATTTGTCTGTACTTGACTAAGTACACATTTAGACAACATTTTTTGGCTCATGACTAAGTACACTAATTTTATTAGTACTCAGAGCAGACCTCTGGTGGGTATTTAATAATAGCAACTTTCGTGCACCACTCACTTTATTAACTCTTATCAACGACTTCCGCTCACTCTCTTAGTCCTTACTATGCCGCTGCCAGTGTTGCCGGAAAAAAAATTTCCTTGGGGCTAGAATCTAGAAAAAAAGGGCTACAAAGAGTTAATTTCTTCAAGAAAATCCAAAACTCGTTGCAAAAAGAGCTAAAAGTATATGTACATATATTTTTCAATGTAAGTCTTCACATTTATTTTAAATCAAACTTAAACAAAGTTATAAAAAAGATACAGTAAAATAAACAAACAAAAAACAAGTAAGGAAGGCTAAGTTCGGGTGTAACCGAACATTACATACTCAGTTGAGAGCTATGGAGACAAAATAAGGGAAATCACCATGTAGGAAAATGGACCTAGGGTAACCCTGGAATGTGGTTGTATGACATGTGTATCAAATGGAAGGTATTAAAGAGTATTTTAAGAGAGAGTAGGCCATAGTTCTATTGATGGACGCCATTTAGGGATATCGCCATAAAGGTGGACCAGGGCTGACTCTAGAATTTGTTTGTACGATATGGGTATCAAATGAAAGGTGTTACTGAGCATTTTAAGAGGGAGTGGGCCTTAGGTCTATCGGTGGACGCCTTTTCGAGATATCGCCATTAAGGTGGACTAGGGGTGACTCTAGAATGTGTTTGTACGATATGGGTATCAAATGAAAGGTGGTAATGAGTATTTTAAAAGGGAATGGGCTTTAGTTTCTATAGGTGAACGCCTTTTCGAGAAACCGCCATAAAGGTGGACCAGGGGTGACTCTAGAATATGTTTGTACGATATGGGTATCGAATGAAAGCTGTTAATGAGTATTTTGAAAAGGAGTGATCCTTAGTTCCATAGGTCGACGCCGTTTCGAGATATCGCCATAAAGGTGGACCAGCGGTGTCTCTAGAATGTGTTTGTACGATATGGGAATCAAATGAAAGGTGTTACTGAGCATTTTAAGAGGGAGTGGCATTAGGTCTATAGGTGGACGCCTTTTCGAGATATCGCCATTAGGGTGGGCCAGGGGTGACTCTAGAATGTTTGTACGATATGGTATCAAACGAAAAGTGTTACTGAGCATTTTAAGAGGGAGTGGGCATTAGGTCTATAGGTGGACGCCTTTTCGAAATGTCGCCATTAGGGTGGGCCAGGGGTGACTCTAGAATGTGTTTGTATGATATGGGTATCAAATGAAAGATGGTAATGAGTATTTTAAAAGGGAGTAATCCTTAGTTCTATAGGTGGACGCCTTTTCGAGATATCGCCATAAAGGTGGACCAAGGGTGACTCTAGAATGTGTGTACGATATGGGTATCAAACGAAAGGTATTACTGAGCATTTTAAGAGGGAGTGGGCATGAGGTCTATAGGTGGACGCCTTTTCGAGATATCGTCATTAGGGTGGGCAGAGGTGACTCTAGAATGTGTTTGTACGATATGGGTATCAAACGAAAGGTGTTACTGAGCATTTTAAGAGGGAGTGGGCATTAGGTCTATAGGTGGACGCCTTTTCGAGAATCGCCATTAGGGTGGGCCAGGGGTGACTCTAGAATGTTTGTACGATATGGGTATCAAACGAAAGGTGTTACTGAGCATTTTAAGAGGGAGTGGGCATTAGGTCTATAGGTGAACGCCTTTTCGAGATATCGCCATTAGGGTGGGCCAGAGGTGACTCTAGAATGTGTTTGTACGATATGGGTATCAAATGAAAGGTGGTAATGAGTATTTTAAAAGGGAGTAATCCTTAGTTCAATAGGTGGACGCCTTTTCGAGATATCGCCATAAAGGTGGACCAAGGGTGACTCTAGAATGTTTGTACGATATGGGTATCAAACGAAAGGTGTTACTGAGCATTTCAAGAGAGAGTGGGCATTAGGTCTATAGGTGGACGCCTTTTCGAGATATCGCCATTAGGGTGGGCCAGGGGTGACTCTAGAATGTTTGTACGATATGGGTATGAAACGAAAGGTGTTACTGAGCATTTTAAGAGGGAGTGGACATTAGGTCTATAGGTGGACGCCTTTTCGAGATATCGCCATTAGGGTGGGCGAGGGGTGACTCTAGAATGTTTGTACGATATGGGTATCAAACGAAAGGTGTTACTGAGCATTTAAGAGGGAGTGGACATTAGGTCTATAGGTGGAACGCCTTTTCGAGATACCGCCATTAGGGTGGGCCAGGGGTGACTCCAGAATGTTTGTACGATATGGGTATCAAACGAAAGGTGTTACTGAGCATTTTAATAGGGAGTGGGCATTAGGTCTATAGGTGGACGCCTTTTCGAGATATCGCTATTAGGGTGGGCCAGGGGTGACTCTAGAATGTTTTGTACGATATGGGTATCAAACGAAAGGTGTTACTGAGCATTTTAATAGGGAGTGGGCATTAGGTCTATAGGTGGACGCCTTTTCGAGATATCGCCATTAGGGTGGGCCAGGGGTGACTCTAGAATGTGTTTGTACGATATGGATATCAAATTAAAGGTATTAATGAGGGTTTTAAAAGCGAGTGGCCCTTAGATGTATATGTGAAGGCGTTCTCGGGATATCGACCAAAATGTGGACCAGGTGATCCAGAAAATCATCTGTCGGGTACTGCTAATTTATTTATATATGGAATACCACTAACAGTATTCCTGCCAAGATTCCAAGAGCTGTTGATTTCGCCTTGTAGAACTTTTTCATTTTCTTCTACTTAATATGGTAGGTGTCACACCCATTTTACAAAGTTTTTTCCAAAGTTATATTTTGCGTCAATAAACCAATCCAGTTACAATGTTTCATCCCTTTTTTCGTATTTGGTATAGAATAATGGCATTTTTTTATTTTTCGTAATGTTCGATATCGATAAAGTGGGCGTGGTTATGGTCGGATTTCGGCCATTTTTTATATCGAGATAAGTACGTGTGCTAAGTTTAGTAAAGATATATCGATTTTTGCTCAAGTTATTGTGTTAACGGCCGAGCGGAAGGACAGACGGTGGACTGTGTATAAAAACTGGGCGTGGCTTCAACCGATTTCGCCCTTTTTCACAGAAAACAGTTATCGTCCTAGGAGCCAAGCCTCTACCAAATTTCACAAGGATTGGTTAATTTTTTGTTCGACTTATGGCATTAAAAGCATCCTAGACAAATTAAATGAAAAAGGGCGGAGCCACGCCCATTTTGAAATTTTCTTTTATTTTTGTAATTTGTTGCACCACATCATTACTGGAGTTGAATGTTGGCATAATTTACTTA
>JARSSU010023745.1:0-61617 GCA_029619165.1 Eurosta solidaginis
CTTGGAAAAATATTACAAAACCTTCAACTTAATCGCCCAATGAGCGTCTGTCCTGAAGGTAAGGAGCAGAAAAAATATTTTACTTGACGCCCATTTATTTCATATTTATCAGCTTAAAGTATCTTTAAAGTGCACTCATGCTTGCCCTGTTTAATGGGCAGCTCGTTGTAATATAAGTTCCATTCACAAAATTTTCTTTATCTATATGTTGGGTTAGGTGAAGTTAGGTTGATAGCGTGTGCATGGGAACGCCCCACTTCCACTAAGGGATATTTTTGTCTTTTGTGAATTTCCTCACCGGTTGGTGGGACATTTATCCAACCAGTATATTTCCCAGTTATTCTCAACGAAGAACTTAAATAGGGGCTTTCTCTGATGACCTTAAGTAGTAGCGAAAGATTCACCTTGACAACGTATGCCCGACTGTAGAAAAACCGTGCGCTCAGAAATCTTACTCGTCTTGTTTTCAGTCCTGGACATCGATAGAGAAAGTGATGAATTGACTCCTCCTCAAACTTGCAGCTTCTTAAGACGTACATAGGTGCAGTGGGGCAATGAATTTCCGGATTTTTTTTAGCAGAAAACCCAGCTGTGATCGTACGAAGCCTAAATTAGGTTAGGTTTGGTGGCATCTGTCTCGTAAAAAAACATCTCACATTAACACTTATATTGGTCCATTGTGACACATATCCAACAGGAAACTGACTACCAGATAATTAGCGTATCGTTTCCTAGCATTGATAAAGCTACGGATAAGGCTCACATCGATATTGAGAGTTTCGTTCGGAGAGCCAAGTATTTCCCGATCTTAATATTTATGCCTCGTCCTCGCAAAAGATGACACCTGAACACAAATTCACTGGATGCTTCCACCTCATCGACCTCCATGCAGTTTATCTAGTATTTTTAGGCACACCATATAGATTCCCTTTCAGCAGTCCTGTTTATACTCCTATCACCATGAAAAGATGAGTTTTGTCCTAAGTCAACAACAGGCCAGAAAGACCTCGTCACGGCAAGAGGTCGTGTCAGCCCAGCGTGTTGCTATGCTGACTCAAGGCACGCAATCCAAAAATCTCCACTGACAGACACGTTCAATTCGCCTGTGCCTACCGACCTATGAGATCAGCGTGACGGTCGCTCATAGCCCTCAACCTCACGGTGCAAAGCTTAGCACTTTGAAAGCAGCCCGACTATCTGTGTAGATGTTAATTTCCATTACAATTAGAGTGGCGGTTAGTATCCCATCTACGGCATCCTTTATAGCGGCGCTTACGCTCGAAGGGGCTGTGGTGAATGGGCAGGCTAAATTTCCGGCTAACACGGAGCTAAGGGAAAAATACTTCACAGCTACCCTCCCGTTCAGACTGGATCCAACCGTGAACATGTTCGCCAGACTCCCCTCCCGCATTAATTCCACACTCTGTTCCTCCTATGAGGGAATATGAGCAGTGGAAGTGGCAAGAGAAGCGAAAGCCGGCACACTGCTGTCTGTCCTGCCAGCTCGCAGTCGGGCATAATATTCAGTATAATTCACACACTTCTATCCCGCGTCGTTGTTTAGGACCAGTGTGGGTGTTGTTCGAAGGGCTCCGTTTACTCCAACTTATTCGCCAATCGCTGTACTGCTTCCAACCTTTTGACCGTGTAGGAAGTGTTTAGTGCTCTTCACCAGACCAGAACGTCGCCTAAGAGAATCGGCTTGACCACCATTTCGTTTGCCGGTTGACCCTAAAAAGCAGCCCTATCCTCCAAATACTAAAGCTTCCATAACAGAGGGTGATCTATATTCAGGAATCTTGTAACTCCGCGTAGAAAGAACGAGATCCGTTTTGCTAGGTTGACAACTAATAAGCATGATACGACACCTAGTTAACCCTGTAAAACGTCGCTCAGTGTACTCAGAAATTTACCTCTGACAAGAAAATCCAGGTCATCAGCTTAGGCCATCACTTGGCAGTCCCGTCCCACCTTTGAAGTAACTACACAACACATGCTTCTCTAGAAGAATTTTCCATGAAAGATTGATGCAGTGAATATCACCAAAGTCTATCATCTACTATTGGTATTGGAAAGAGAGAGGTTTCATATGCGTAGATTAGCAATTGAATTGCACGTCACTACCTTTTAGGATACTTAGAAAACCTGATATTTTCTTGCCGCATGGGATTATTCCGAAATAAAATAATTTAGCAGTACTCTTGAAATTTTTATAATGGCAAGAACTCGGCGCCGAGAGTTTTGATAATTTACAAAGCGCGCCTAAAAGTATGCACCATTTGTTGGATGCTTATAAGTAAATATTGCATAATATTAGGGGCTTTCGATTTTCGCTCTCTTTGTAGGAGTATTGGCAATATTTGAACGTGGTGGTGCCCAACGTTTTATAATAAATTTTAGGGTTTCCTTAGTAATGCACTTTTTATTGCTAGCCAACGTTTTATTACACCTATTTTTGGAATCACCCATTCCATTTGCGTTCTTGTCATTATCCATTTGCAGCAATTATGCTTTCAATCCATTTTCGACTTAACGGCTAAGCATTATCCAAATTAAATATTTACTTGTCTCTTATCTATTGTCTTATTATAATTTTCATTTGCAAATTGCTCCCACATTGGCTTTCGCTCCCTTACTCTTGGCACACACACCTGCGAATCCGCATAACGTATTTCCATAAATCCGCACAGCTTGTTTATCATTTGCACCTTTGTTATTGCAATGCACCACCCAAAACATGTTTTGGCACACTTTTGGCTGTAATTTTTTTAATTTTCCATTTTACCACATTGCTATTTGTTTCTCTGTCTGCCAAATCCGTCTACACCAGTAATTCTGTTTTGTAGCAGTATTTTCATTTTATTTTCGCTCGCATATTTTTATTTCGTTCGCCAAGCTTTATCTCAAATACTTCATTTGCGAAAATGCCAAAACAATTTTTGTAATAATTTGCAATAAACATTTTGGCAGCGTTTGCAGTTTTTTCTCCGAACTACATCTTCTTTGTTTTGATATGTATTCGGTAGGTAGATTCTGAAAAACGCTATTACTAAAACTCTGGCGCCAAAAATCCCTTGAAAATATATGCTGCGCCTTAAAGTATGCAGTCATAAATGACACTATATTATAGTTTGAAATTTCTAATTATATCATCGAACGTTAGGTTAAACTGGACCTTCAATAAAGACCTTACATAGACTGCAAGTGTCCATAGTGTTACCAGAACTTGTTTGAAGACCAAAACGGAAAAACACAATTCAGCTACCAGAGCATTCATTATAGAATAACTCCGGCCACTTGGTGCATACCAGAAGTTTTATAGGAACTAGCTTCATAACAGCCACGAGATCTGGCAACTCTACCGCCTCTATAAGCTGGAGCCTTGACCTCGCAATCGCAGGACATGAACAGTGAACGCTCTCAACGGTTTTCTTCGTGCAGCTCACACTTCCTACATTTGCTGATACTAACGAGGCATGCTTTTTAAGCATGTGACGCCAGAAAACATTGCCCAGTTGGTATGTATGATCTTAGAAATTTTGTAGAACCGGTCTGCTGTCCATGCCTTTCCTGCTTGATGGATCATATATCTGTTTACGGTCTACTTATCGAATGCTACACCCTCCTCTGTCAACTCCATCTGGCTTTTCCTTACCTTCTATCCCTTTTTGTCAGGTAACCCAGTACAGATGCATGGTCCAGCCTGAGCGAAGTCCCTCCAATACATTTTTGATCAACTCCGTGTGAGATAATTACCCTAATGACCGCTCAACTATTAATATACATATATGTTGAAGCGACTGCTGCTTAAGTACGCTTCCTCCTGAATTTCTGCCGCGTTCTTCACTACAACAATTTTCGCCTGAAAAAACTGCTATATCTGGCAGCCTGTAGGATTTACTTTATTCTGGATGGAAACAGTACACAGTAGACTCGACTCTTTTATTTGGACCCATCGGTATACACGTGTTTTTAATGTTCTGCCATTTCCGCACCCTTGCGTTAACATCCGGGTGGCACAAAAGCTACCGAAATCTCTTTCGAAGTTTAGGCACAGGTCCATGTAATCCGCTGGCCATATATTTAATAGCGCTATACTGCTATGGCCATACGGCCTGCATTCAAGCAGCTGCCTCGAGGCCTGAAGCCGGCCTGGCGGTTGTCCCGAATCGAGATTCCCAGGCATGTATAACACAAAGCCTGATCTTCTATCAGAGGGCTGATTGGGAATAGCGCCAAAAATTATGTAACTAATTGTCCAGTTCTTCTATGCACGCGGTCTTGTGATGGACATATCACTCTGTTTTGAAAGATTCGTGCTATTAGCGAGCTTTGGGTATTATTAGTCGTAGTGCTTTTGTTTAGCTATATTTTATTAAAATAATTTGTTAAAAATAAACGATTGTGGGCACACAAAGAAATCTTTTTATACTATGACACTATTGTGAATATTTGATTAGAACTAACACTGCATTACCGGCAGTTGCTAACATTCGCAGATGGCGCAAGCGCATGTAAGTTTATAGATGCTTGATTGATAGAACAGCTGATTTCTGTTGATATTTGATATGAGACTTTTATATTTGTTGCGTAAGATGCGCACGAGTCCGGCTCGTTTCATATGTTGTGACGAATACTAGCAACACTAAGCGGTACTATCATCTCTAAGCCGATACTAAGCAGTGACTCGTATGCACATCAACAAATCAATCATTATGTCTACCCATATGTCCATACGAGCAGCGGAGAAGAGACGCACAAACACATGCATATATCTTATCTGAGATGCTCACAAAAGAAGGCAATAATTTGTGCAAGTATTACTCACATATACACGCGCATATGAGAAGCTATAAAACGTAGTTATAGCTGGTAATTTTATAGCTGATAACTAACTAGTAAATTCTAGAATAGAAAAGCCTAGAAATATGCAACGAGGAAACCAGGCAGTATAAAAGGCAGCAACAGTGAGAGCACGACAATCAGTTTGATTTAAGACGCTATCTGGTGAGCAATAGAAGTGTTATTTGTGAAAGTAGTTAATAAAGGCCATTTTACATTATTGAATAGTGGAGTTATTTATTCAACAGTTTAGTGATTCGAACGTTAGCAGAAGGTTGCAAATAAGAGGAATTGCACTAAATTCGTTACAATATTTTTGGAGAGAAAATTCAAAAGAGCTATTTCCTGAATCCGCTTGTAAGAGTTTGCAACATGGCTACCCAAAAACAAAAATTTATCAAAATGAAATATAAAAACAAGACGAGAAAAAACAAAATCCCCAAAACAAGCGTTAAGTAGAAAATACCATTAGCTTTCCTTATGCTTAAGCGGCGAATTTTCCAAATAAAGTGATTTCATGCCGGCTCAGCTACGAGAGTGTTATTAAAAGTTTAAGTGTAGGAGCAAAATTGTATGTCGGTCGTCGCATGCTATGTATGAAGTCGGTCATTGGAATTGCCATCAGCTCACTTAAGTTAATTGTTGTTGTTGTCTGCGATAAGCTGTGTGTAAACAAGCGAAAGGAGCGAGATAAACATTGAAAATGATTTACTTTTGTGGTTATTGAATGGATTTATTTTTTCAGAATTTAACATTTTCGGTTGTTGTTTTTTTGTAGTTTTGTATGTGTTTGTGTGTGTGACGCTTATGTTTTGCGGTTATTGGACTGTGGCTTAAACTGCACCCTGCACTTTTCTGTTTATCCAGCTAATTTAGTTTTGTTTCAATTTGTGTTTGTTTAAGTATGCTGAATGAGTTGGTAATTGCGGTTTTTTCTTAAAACAAAATAGTTTTTTTTTAACTAGCGTGACTGTTTTAATATTTGAAAATTTAATGGTATTAAAGCTTTTAGGGTATAATATTGCACTGACTGGTTTGTCAATTAGTTGAAATAATAGATAAATGAGAAATGAATTGAATGAGCTAGTAATTTAGAGTGATTTGCTGAAAGAACTTAACACTGAGGCACTAATTATTAAGAATTCATGAGCTTAACACCGGCTTATAATAATTGAAATATTCAAATTATTATGTTTTTCTAAGAGAAACGGAAAAGAAAGAAAGAAACATTTACTGGCATATTGCGATAGTACTATTTCGAAAACCGCCACGAATTCATCGTCAGGCAATTTCGTATGTTATCAAAGGTTTCACCGAGATTCGAACCGCGAATCAAACAAATTTTTTTCGAAAACATAATGCCAGATCGCCCGTTTGAAAGGAAAGAAAGGTGAGCCAGAACGACGAGTGCAAAGAGCTTCAGACGCTTGGCAAAAAGGAATAATACCCGAAAAATCTTCCAAAAAATCTGGCTGATAGTGGTTTCAAGACCGAACCATATTCTGATAATGGCGACCTGGTAATTTACGTACAGAATGTGCATAAGTTGTGTAGGGAACACACCTCCTCATTGCTAGCTAACGAAAACAAGAAAAATCCGATACCCTAATCACCGATGGTGGAACCACTTTCCGGCACCCAACTATGACGAGATGAGAATGGCAAAATGCCGGATAAAAAAAATCACAAGACGTTAAATTATGATGGACCATCCGCCGAGGTGTTCAAACACAGAAACGAAGAGTTGGTAGAGAGCACGTATCAACTTCTATGCAAAATATGTTCGGATAAGCGGAAGCTTCCAGACTGGGATTAAAGTGTGCTCTGCCCAATCCACAAAACGATTCTCGCACACCGCGCCAATTACCGCGGAATCAGTCTGCTTAATATCTCGTATAAGGTTCTCTCTAGCGTACTGTGCGAAAAACTGAAGCCTTTGTCAATGAACTAATTTAAAATTAGCAGCGCGACTGTCGCGTAAATCTACCATCGATCAGGTCTTCACAATGCGTCAGCTCCTGGAGGAGACTGACGATAAGCGAATCGACACTCACCATCTCTTTGATGACGTCAAAACAACCCTTGACAGCGCGAAATAAGTTAATTGTATGCTGCTGTTTGCATTTAAGTTCCGTGCAGGTTAAAAAGGCTCTGTCAAATGACGTTGAGAAACACTATCAGCTGCATAGGATTTAGAAGGACCTGTTGGGTTTGTTGTATTAACATAAAGACACTCTGAGATAGTTTTGGGGAGTGTTATCGATGTTGATTGATAGATCCGGCATGTTCCGGTAACAAACAACATAGAGCTACTAGCCCGACTATCTCGGGAACGATAAATATGACCACATTAAACCTTCTAGGCCATTCGCCTCCGCCAAACACCAACGAGGTTTCAGACAGGGCGACTCCCTTTCGTGCGATTTCTTACAAATAAACCGTGATGGTACACTCTTTTATAAGAGCGTACAATTACTGGCGTATGCTATTGATATTATCAGCCTTAACAAACACGCCATGAGTTTTGCCTTATCTGGATTAGATAAAGAGTCTAGTAGGTCTTGCAATAAATGAGGACAAGACAAAGTATTGCTGTCATCCATGAAAGAGTAGAAATCAAAAAGGAGAATAACTATTGCCAACAAGTGTTACTTTGGACTGATTGGGGCAATTGAAAAGTAAAGTCCTCTCTCGGCGAACAAAAATCACGCTCTACAAGTCCTCATCATACCGTCTATATTGCTCGGAATCATGTACGGTGTTGTGAGAAGCTGAGATGGCTCTTGGAGAGCTCGTGAGAAAAGTTCTTCGGAAGATTTATGGTCCTGTATGCGATGCCGACGGCGAGTTTGATACTTGATGAGGTAAAATTACGCGCTGTATGTATAAGCTTTACACATATGAGACGTGCAGCAAATAAAAACCATAAGGCTTCGCGCTTAGGTCATGTTATGCAAATGGACGAAGATGCTACGGCCAAGAAAGTATTTCAGTCGACACCGCAGTTTGGCAGCTGGGAAAGAGGTGCACCTCCACCGAGCTGGGAAAGGCAAGTGGAGGAGGACTTGATCTCCCTTGGTGCTCCCAAATCGAGTCAGTTATCTCGAAACAAGAATAGTAGGCGTGACAGCCAAAACCGCTTAGGCGGTTGAGCGTCAATTAATGATAATCTTGATGATGATATACTGAACTCTGCTTTTTAAGTCCATTACTATCAAATATGTCGTTGAATTTTTGCTTGAATAGGCTGGCGCAATTTGTGATTCACGTATTTAATGAAAATATACGCCGTGGGTATTATTGTTGCATTGCTAAAACTAGTATTGCTTGAAATACAGTATCGTCGCCCGCTTGCCAGAAGCATGAATGTGCCAAAATGAATATGTTGGGAAATCGAGTTTCAAAGTTTATTGCTCCCTCAAAATCATAAGAATTAGTTTCTAATATAAAAACGTATCTATGTATAATATTCACCCTATGCTCTTTCAACTGAGATAATTGCTCTGGTCGCATCCCTTCTATTTTCCGAGATTTGGACCTTTCATTTTTCTGGCACAACAAAAATTTTAAAAACTGATCTAATTTTTTGTTAACACAGCTATACAAAAAAATTAAAAGTAGTCGGATCAGGTAATGCGACTTATGTTTTCTATACATTTAGATGCGCTGAATCAAAATACGCTATAAGAATTGGCCCAAGTGGTCATGGTATGGCCTTAACCTTAAAACACGTAGAAAATCGCTGCATATTGATAAATAAATAAATAAATAATTTTAGGCCAAACCAAGACCTGCTAGGCCAATTCTGTTGGCGGATTGGGATTCGGAGCATCACAGTACTTGGGAGGGTGCCGAGGAAAGGTTACTCGCTTCCTCTGCGAGTGTCCACCCTTCGCGAATTTTCAGTCCCGAACTCTAGGCAATTATGTGTTGCCGGACTTAAGGGCGGTGTCAAACTGCCACATCAAGGAAATCAGTAGGTATATTGTTTTAACCAAGTGGTTTGAGTAAAACAATATGCAGGGTACATCAGCCTAAAATATAATTGGTTCCAGGAGGAAGTGCATCAAAATGGCGCCTAGAGCGCTACTTGGGCCCGGCTCCATAGCCGGGCAGCACAGCCACCAACCAACCAACTTGGGAAAACATCCGCAGTCTGTGACTTATCGAAAGTATGTACATACATATGTATTTAAATGATAATAATAATAATGTGAGCTGTTCTTACTTTTTTTCAAAAATTGTTGAGCCATATCAACGAATGTGTCATACAAACAGGAAAATCATTACCTTGTTGCCAGCCAGAAACATGAATGTGCTACATGGACGTGCTACATTCATTTTTCTGGCTCAACTTTGTGTGATTGAATTACACATTCGTGAAAATGGCAGTGCAAATTATTGGGGTTTCCATGTGAGTAGGATCTCTAGATTTAAGTAGAACCTAGAGAATGTAAAGGGTTAATATAACGAGGCCTATAACACAAAATTCTTAAAAATTGCACATTCATGCTTCTGGTTAGTGGGCGACGGTATGTTCACATATATATTTATGTAATAGTTGCAATTAGCACAAAAGGCACTGCTTCTGCTGAAGACCAAATTGCATCGATATAAGTCAGCGTTCCTATGCAAACAACTTCAGTTACACATCTGGATTCATAGACGTCGATTTGTACAAGCGCCTAATCCGTGAACTTACAGACATCTGTATCACTGCCGCGCTTCTCACCAGTACATTCTATACTTAGTTATCCTACTTTGTTGTATGCATGTACGTTCGTATGTTCGTAGGTTTATCCCCATAGGTGATAATTAGATATTCGCTTATGGTGTGATTTATCTTGCAACATTGTGCATTGGTTGATTTGTGAGCTTTCAGTTGTTACGCACGAATTAGGACATTAACGATTAGCATCAATCACTGCATTGCTTTGAGTTATCTAGAAATAGTGAGTGTGTATTGTATTAAGATTGCGCGATTTTGATGGCTAAATATAATTAATCCAGTTTTCTTGAACTCTAAAACTAATCATAGAGTATAACTTCGTAACTTAAGTGCTTTAAACTCGCTTTGGCTTTGCAATTCTTTTAAGCAGGTATTCAATAAATGATATAGAAATTGAGATGGAAGAGTAAGCGGGAGTGGAATGAGAATGGAAATCAGAATGGGAATGGGAATCGAAATGGCTGTAGGATTGGGTTTGGGATGGTAATGGGAATGGAAGTGGAAGTGGGAATGGGCTTGGGCGTGGGAGGGAGATCATTGAGTAAAATTTGGATTCCGGTAGCACAAAGTCTTGCGGGTAAGCTAGTCGAATATGAAATAGTAAAGCAAAAAGTTTTAAGTTAAACGGTTTTATTGAAAACAATACTTGCATTCAATTATAATAATACTAAAAACTAGAAAATATTTAGGTAGGTTCTAGGTTGGGCGCGTGAAATTTCTAAAAATGTGAGGCGTAGCATAACCTGATTATGGTTCAGTTGGTCTTACTTATGGCTATCAATACAAATTTGACGTGCCCAGGCTTTTATTTAATTGTCTGATCAACGCCCTAGATTGATGAGGAGAGTGATGACTAGTACATAGGACCTTCGTAATTATTTTCTAGCTCTTAGTATTATTATAACTTAATGTAAGTATTGTTTTTTTACTCAAATGAGCAGAGCTCACAGAGTATATTAATTTTGTTCGCATAACGGTAATCCGTAACGGCATAAACTAATCGAGATAGATATAGACTTCTATATATCAAAATGATCTGGACGAAAAAAGAAATTCATTTAGCCATGTCCGTTCTTCCGTCCGTTCGTCCTTTCGTAAACACGATAACTTGAGTCAATTTTGCGGCACTTATTTTCTTTTGGGCACTCATCTCAGATATATATTTAAAATGAACGAAATCGGACTATAACCACGCCCACTTTTTCGATATCGAAAATTTCGAAAAACCGAAAAAGTGCGATAATTCATTACCAAAGACGGATAAAGCGATGAAACTTGGTAGGTGGGTTGACCTTATGACGCAGAATAGAAAATTAGTAAAATTTTGGACAATGGGCGTGGCACCGCCCACTTTTAAAGAAGAAGTTTTGCATGCTGTAATTTGGCAGTCGTTGAAGATATCATGATAAAAAAAATCACTTCCTATTTTTTTCGCTGCTGAATTGTGCAAATTTAAGGAATTTAGAGCTCAGTTGTGCTAAGTTCTGTCGTTATAAACTCTTTCTGTACTAAATATTCATATATGTTTATCCTACGTGGCAACGGCTGTCAATTGAAGTAAAGTGCTATAGTTCATTTTCATAGCCCAAAATATTCAGAATTTTACCTGTTATTTTCAGCATCAGTTAGTAGCATGTATGTATGTGTGTATACTCATATGTATATTTTTTATTTACACGTAAAAGGTATGAAAGTTTCATGCACAATGCATATCCATATTTCAAACACCAGCAACTGTCACCGTATGTGACATGTAATAACTAACAAGAGGTTGTGAGTAGGTAGGGATGGATTTATTTTATATTCTACTACAGATATATGTATGAAACGTTAGTCAAGCAGAAATCGTTTTGTGGATCATGAGATATATTTATTATTCATTGTAAGGCAGGAAAACTTAAATCCAACTTTCTTTATCAGCTTTTTAAACATTGCAAAGACAAACAAGTAAGAAAGTCTAAGTTTGGGTGAAACCGAATATTGCATACCCAGCTGTGCACTTAAAACTCTGTTGTTGTTTGCTTTGTGTGGTTAAGGCCGCGGGTTTTCAGGGCGAGTTTAACTCCAGTTAAAGTTGACTAGAGTTTAACCCTGCCACTTTGGCCGCTTAAGCTGAGATGAGAAGCAAAATAGTATGTTATCGAACAAAGTGGCAAGGAATAATAGTGTTATACGGCTGCGCAATAACACATATATGGTTCTATTCTGAACTGATTTTCGTTCAAAAGAATCAAAATGGATACCCAGGCTACCACTAATGCTCTTGAGCGGGTAAAATTCAATTTAACAGTTGCAGCTATGAAACAAATATTTATGCCAAATTTTGTTCAGAATGGGAGAGTAGAAAGTATTTTGCAAAGAGTAACGAAGAAAGGGGCGAGTCACGCCCATTTTCAAAATTTGTTTAAGTTTTGTTCTTAACTCAACCATACCACTACTGAGGTAGAATATCAAATCAAATGTAGTTAAATAAAAAATTAATAAATGTAAGGCGCGATAATATCCGAAAAGATTTAAGGCCGAACTTTTCTTCTGACTTGCGTCGTGCTCCTTTTAGTTTTACCTACAAATTGACGCGACGGGACCTACTTGTTTAAGGCGGACTCCGAACGGCATCCGCAAGGCAGATAAGTTTTCACTGAGAAGCTTTTCATGGCAGAAATACACTCGAAGTGCTTGCCAAACACTGCCGAGGGAGATTCCGCTTAGAAAAATGTTCCTCTAATTGAAAAATCTTGTTTCTAAAATTTTGATGTTGCTTTAGCCGGGGCATGAATCCAGGATCTTCGGTGTGGTAGGCGGAGCATGCTACCATCATTCTATGGTGGTCCCAAACTTTGCTAAGGTTAGACCTTTCGGAAACGTAGGCGTGGTCCTTCACCGATTTTGATTATCTTCACTCAGTCCATATAACTTGGTAAGGATAGTGTATCTGCCAAATTTCAATGTATCTTTAACGACTTTTGATTTACTGCTTGTTAAACTTCCAAATTCTAATTTTTTCCATTTCTTCAAATTCTCGATATCGAAAAAGTGGGCGTGATTATCGTTCGATTTCGCTAATTTTCAATATCAATCTATTCTGGGTCCAGATAAGCCCGTATACAGAATGTGGTGATATTTGCTGAAGTTATCGTGTTAACGGACGGACGCACGGACCGACATGGCTTAATCAATTTTTTTTTGATACTGATGATTTTGATACATGGAAACCTATATCTATCTCGATTCCTTTATACCATACAACCAACCGCTATCCAATCAAAGTCTTTAACGAAAGCTCGAAATTTTTTACTTTTTTTGACCAGTATCATCTGTCGGGTTCCGGGTAATTATTCTATTTTATGGCCTTTTCTTTCTGTTTCTCTTCAGCTCTCTTTTACGTTTGTGTGCTTCTTTCGCAAAATATTTCTCACTGAATAAGAAAAGCGGCAGCGTTACCTACAAATTCAGCAAGTTTGCAGAGCCCTAAGTTATCTAATTCTAAAGTTATAGTTTAAGAGTGTAACATGTAACATTTTTTCCAGAAAAGAAAACTTCATTAGGTGTGCTCCTCAGTGGAAGGACAACCGGATTGTGTTCGTCTACGCTCATCGAGAGAATACTTCGCTTTCCAATTGCCTACTCAGTCCATAATTCGTATGAATTTTTCGTCTCGAATTTACCTTTGTATGTATATGGTTTTTGGGAGCATATAGTGGGGACTGCAATACAACCGGGAATTAGAGAGAGAGGGATAAATAGATGGAAGAAAGAGCAAAAGTAGATTAGGTAAGGTTCAAGCAGGCACACATAGTCAGAAGTGTCAGGAGGCTCATTGTGATACCACAAAATACACCATTAATTCTCTTCGAACCATTTTGATAACCTGATAAAGGCTACCAAGTCCTGGATGTCGTACTCCACGAGCTGTCGTGCATAATTCGGAAGTTGATCTTCTAGGCAGCTCTGTCTGGCAACATTTGTGTCAGCCAGTTGCACATGGTATGACCACCGCTTTATCCTCTTCGTCATCTTTTCAATTCGTACCGCATCTACACGGGGGCACTCCTAGCCATCCTTCATGCCTGGCAGTGTGCAGATAGTAGCAGCTGTTCGCGAGAAACAAGAATTGCGCGAACGAGGTATCCGAGAGTATAAAAGCAGCGCAATCTGAGGAATAAGGAATCAATTTGATTTAAACACGCTATTAGTGAAGTACGTGATAATTGTAATTGTGAGGTACTATTGCCACAGCAAAGTTGTAAATAAAGACCATTTGGCCATACTGAATATTGGAGTTATTTATTCGACAGTGCAGCGATTCGGAAGACGCTACCGTGATCAGGTCGGCTGAATAGACCCCTCCTCCAACTCTACTGATTTACGGTGTAAATGAAATTGCTATCGTTAGCAGCGATTCTGGCTCCACCCTATCATCTTTGTTGGAAATGAATACCAAAAAGTTGTTGTTCGCAATTTTGTAGTCGCAAAGCGAGTGTGCTGTCAGGAACAAAACTATAATTGTTTAGTACGCTAGGGAGTGCTATTGCGCACTATTCTGATAGATCCAAGGGTAAGAGCAAGGTACTATTATATAGAAAAGAAAGAGACAGCTGGAGATAAATCAGCGCAAGAAAATAAAATATATTACATTTAGTTTCTATTATTATACTAAATCACATATATAGACCCTCCTACCCATTTTGCTCAATATGAGCGGTGGTTTGAATTATTTCTTCTTATTTAAAATGCCATCAAATTGTCGCACAGCAAAACTGTATTCCCATGTTTTTGTCACTTTATGATGATATGCTGACAATGAATGCTTTTATGCAAACGAGTATGTGAATTTTTAAATTTTGTATCATTCTCCCACGATATTTTCTATTTTCACTCATATTGCTGTCTCTGCATTTAATTTTTCAGAAATGCATAAACTTCTTTCAGACCTATCAAAATAAGCGCTAAAAAAAGATTTCACTTGACAAAATTTTTATAAAATCACACATTTTTGCAGTCCAACGCAGAACTCTTTAAATGACTTTTGCGCTACCCTTTGTATGGCTAAAAATACAAACACGCCTACATATTACTTGTACCAATATATGGGGTATTCCATCCCATTTCGACCAATTTTGAACCCGACCCCTTTAGAATTGGCTGAAAGTGTTTATTCTTTTTCTAGCTTACGAAAGACGTTTTTCAGAATTTTTTCATCCAACTCAAAAAAAGTTGTGAATTTAAAAAAAACACCGTTTTTGTTTTCAAAATACTATAACTTTTTCAAAAATTGACCGTTTGGGATCTTTTTTTAATTTGTTTTTAAATGTACTTTTCGGAAAAAATACAAAAAAATGTTTAAAGTTTTTTTTTGTAATTTTTCAGTTTTTCGAGATTTTTCGAATTTCGCCATTTTTTTTTCTCATAAAAAACTTCAATCAATTCTGCAATCATCCCCACTAATCCCGGAGTGGGCCGATTATTTCTGTTTAATTGAAAAAAAAACTTTAAAACATTTTTTTGCATTTTTTCCGAAAAGTACATTTAAAAACAAATTAAAAAAAAAGATCCCAAACGGTCAATTTTTGAAAAAGTTGTAGCATTTTGAAAACAAAACGTGTTTTTTTAAAAATTCTAACTTTTTTGAGTTGGATGAAAAAATTCTGAAAAACGTCTTTCGTAAGCTAGAAAAAGAAGAAAAACTTTCAGCCAATTCTAAAGGGGTCGGGTTCAAATTGGTCGAAATGGGATGGAATACCCCATATATATGAGCGCGTACTTGTATGACAATCTGCTAAATGTATTGCCTCCGTGCCCGAATGTCGGCACCCAGAGGACATGCTACAAACCGCTTACACATGCTAACAAACCTTATAACACTTTTACAAAATGCCAACATTAAGAAACAACAGACACACCCAGGCATAGAAACAGACACATATATACCCAAAGGCATAATCACGCACACATACATAGCGCCTCTATATTCTCTGGTGTTTCGTCCAATGCACCGCGCCTTCAACCAAACAATCGCTATCTAACGCGCATAGAGAACAACTCCCAGCGTCCTTTGGTAAAATTTTATTTTGCTTTAGTGTGGCGCAGTAAAGGTCGTCGTCGGCTAACGTTCATTCAAATAAAACATAAACCATTTTCAACTCATTCAACGCGCAATGCAACCTCATTAATTAACACATGCTCAACGTAACGCTATTTAATTGTTGTTGTTGTTTTTGCCACTGTCATTGCTGTTTCTGTTTATTTCTGTTATTGTTGATGAAACTCTTGGGACATAGAGCAAAGCTCATGCTAACGGAAACCCACACATATATATATATATATAGCGGTATACCGTCTAATACCAGGTCTGGTAAAAGAACACTTGAAAATGGCATAGAATGATGACGTTACAGCACAGTGGCTTATTCTTAGAAAAAAATAAAATTAAATTAAAATTTGTTTCTTAGCATAACGGGAGTATTGAAAACCACCTCGACGACTGCACTGTAGGCCATTTTGCGCATTCCACCTGTAGACCTAGTGGCGAAGCACATAGCGTTAACAACTGCAACGAGACTCGCTTCATCGGAGCAGCTTGAGCACACACCATACATCCATTGTAGTATGGCGTTATCAGTTACAGAACGAACAGACTAGCTGATTCCGTATCTGCGCTTCGAGCCACAATACAGGTATAGCATTCGCGCTGATACAGACATAAAGAGATTCTTCAAAGCTGTCAGATCACTGTTGCGTTTCCTGATAGGTATTCTGACCTTCTTGCGCCACACGCCTTTTAATTGGGATTCGTTAGTCATAGCAGACGTAAGCAGAAATAAAAGATCGAGCACGTGCAATAGGTCATAGAAAGCTTCAATTATTTGCAAAGAGGACGGTGTTATTGTAAAGCAACGGACCTGGTTTTGTTAGGGTTTTCAATTTGGTCGTTAAACAAACTTCTCTTAACGCTAAGGACTCAGTCAGTCAATGCAAGGACCTCATGTGACCGGTTCAGCCTAACCTAATCTTACAAGTACTCGCGAAGTTCGATGTGTAAACTAGCGTACGCACAGGAGTTGAAGTTTAACCACAAAAGAGGCCACTTTACCAGAAACAAATCATTGCGTCTTTTCTGAGAGGAGCCCTCTCAGTGGCTTCTTAGTGGTTACTGAGACCGGCAAGTTATTGTTTTATTATCAATTTACTATTGAAAGCGAATTATTATTGTCGTGTTTTCGATTTCTTATCAGCTTGCTATCGATTTCCTATCAGGTTGTGAGCGTCTTTGTTTATCGACTTATTATCGAAGGTTACACACGTGTCATCAAATTTATATTGAATTTTTATCGGTATCTGTTTCATAACAAACCGATTACCGTCCTTGACAAATCAACAACATTTTATAAAAAATTGGAAACACTTCGATAAGATATCGATGACTTTTCGATAACAAATCGATACATTATTCATAACAAAATCGATAACAAATCGTTAACATGCCGATAAGAAATTGATAACACTCCAAAAGCAAATCTAGAAGTTTCCGAAAAAAATTGAAATTCTTTTCGTGGCATATCAATAACTTTTCCGTAAGTAGTCGATAACTTTGTGATAACATTAAGAATACCCTTTGGTGAAAAATCGATAACTTTTAATAACAAACCAATGATCAGCCGCCGTGCTATGGTAGTAGCATGCTCCGCCTACCACACCGAAGGTTCTTGGTTCAAGTACCGGGCAAAGGAATATAAAAACTTTAGAAACATTTTTTTTTGCGGGGTCTTCCCTCGGCACTGATTTGGCAAAACACTCCGAGTGTATTTCTGCCTTGCATTTATTTAATTTTATTTTACATTATTTTATTTTAGTATTTTGTGTTATTTAATTTTCGTTGATTTGATTTTAATTATATTTTATAATTTCTTTGTTTACAGGCCTGCCAAACACCAAGCTCAGAACTACCATGGTCGGCTAATTCTTATGCCGTCAAATGACCCGGCGTACCCCGTTCTCAGTGTAAAAATACTCGAAACTCGTAATTAAGAAAAGCGAACTGCCCTAGGAGACGCGCGCCATTTTCGCACAACTCGATACCTACACAGAATCAACTCCCTCACACGCAATGTTTGTCTCTATGTAATATGTCCCCACGTGGCACTAATCATCCTTTACATTGCAATGTGGAAGCAACATCTCTAACACTCATGTCTCGTTGGTCCAACGCTATTTAAGCTGCAAGTTTCCGAGGACTTCTCTTAGAGGATATTAATGACAGTTTGTAAGAGAGCGCACCAATTGGATGGGGCGAAGCATTACTAGAAGAAGAAGAAGACCGCTGCGTGATGCCCCCAGCGAGAACTAGACAAATGTTCCCCGAGGCAGTCGGGCTAATAACAGGAAGTGGTAGAATCGGATCGCACCGAGTTCATATGCAGTAAATATCTGCCCATATCCGCAATACTATTAAACAACAAAACCAACAACCGCTGCGTTATTGTGACGTGCATCAAGTTGGACATGGTTTTAATCCGGTTGGCCATGGCCTTCCCGGTTAACCCATAACTTGCGCACTCCATCAACCAGCGTACTTAGATACCAAGAACACCTTTTTTCCATCTTGACGCTCAGTCATTAAACCTGATCTTGATGATCTGCAGTGCATGACTTCAAGTTTATCATATATGAGGCCCTTATCGGCGGCCACGGTACATAGCCCCCTCAATATGCTCAAAAAACGCTCATTGAAGTTCTCTTATGACAGTTCAAGGAAACCAGAAGTTACAACACAACGAAGATGGACGATAAATATATTGATCCTTTGTGTTATGTAGGGATAATCCGCACAGGGAACATATGTCCATTCATTCGAGTTTAGGCAGGGTGACGAGCGTCTACCTGAGAAGTGTGCTTTCCTCATCTGCGATTCTTGGAAATACGGTTTTAATAACGGGATGAACCGAGCGCGGCTTTATGAAGGAAGCCCGGGAGCCAGCTTCGATGCCTGCTTCTTGATCATTTGGCTATCTTGTACATTATATGTGGCCCGATGTCATCTCTGTAGGAATGCTGGTTGTTAGCAGGCATTTTACTTCCACCAGTGGATGGTTTGCGGATTGGGCGCCCATATTGGTGAATCTGTGCTCGCTCTCTTGCAGCTGCTCTTGCACAACGTTGCTTATTATATTGCCCACAATGCAAGGCGGAATAGTCAGCCACAAGCAGGGCCGATAGCTTCCCACCTAAAACAATAACACATAAAAGCTGAAAGTGTCGTGAAATATATTTTATTTAATAAAATAAAAGAAATAAAAAATGTTGTAAATATTTGTTTTATTTATTAAAATCGCAAAGAGATAAGTACCAACTGTTTTATTTTAACTTAAATCGCTATACATCGTATCGCACGGCGTTTTGCTTATGAAAGAGGCGCAGAGTTTCTTTCCACATGGATAAGGGGACGCCTCCGTGAACAGAACGTGAGATATGGAGCACGTAAAACAGCCACGAGATGTGTTCGTGTGAACATTGGAGTACAATCAAAGTCCATCAGTAGAATAATGCAATCTGCCAGGCTGATCTGCGAGACTCGAAATAACTTAGTTCTACATACTGCCATAGGCTAATAGTTTATCTGTCTAAATGGAATCGTGACATGAAAACGTATATCGCGCCTAAGAATGGTCGTTGCATGGTCTTAATATACTCCTTCTAAAAGATATCTTGAATCTTTGAAGAACCATTCTCCCAAGGGCTGTCGTAAGCCGATTACACAGGCCGAAAAAGTTTCTGAAGGCTCTTAGATTAATCCTATAAAAAAACTGAGTGAAGTTGTATTTTTACTTCAAAATACACCACCCAATTCAACTTAGCTTAAACCCAGCAGTATTAAGGAAGATGCAGCAGCAGACTTTTTAAACCTTTATCATTCCAGACAAAGATGTTAACCTGCTTTCCGACATCTTTATAGATATTAATAGTTTGTGGAAATGCTTCCTTAAACGCAAATTCGAAGGCTCCTCAATCTAAAAAATATTTTATTTAAGCTCAAACTATCGTGGAGTTTGTTTGTTTCTTTCTTCTCTTTGACAGCGACAAGGACCCGACACGTTTTTTAGAAGTTCAAAAAAGTTGCAATTTTCCAAAATTCGTATATTCTAATAGGAGCCCAGAAATAAAACACAAGCGGCAGCGAAGCACAGCATTTCAAATGCTCCTGAAAGTATGCTACAAATTAAGGCGGAGCGGATGCAAATATTACCAACCTGGAGTCGAAGTTAAAAAAGGTAGCATACATTTAGGAGCATTTCATAATGCAGTTGCTTCCGCTGCGGCTTACTGTTCAATTTCTGAGCTCCTATTAGAATTTACAAGTACTCCTTGGCGCAGCAAGCATTCCCCTGCATGCCATTATACATCATACATTATACATCACCAAGCGTGGCTATATGAAGGAAGCTCGCGAGCCAGCTTCAGTGCTTGCCTCTTCGTCATTTGGCTATCTTGTACAAAAATATGTGGCCGGAGGTCATCTCTGTAGGAATGCTGATTGTTGGCAGGAATTTAACTTCCTCAGGTGGGTGTTTTGTGGATCGAGCTCCCATATTGGTGAACCAGTGCTCGCTCTCGCGCTGCTCTTGCACAACGTTGCTTATGTTGCCCTACAATGCAAGGCGGAATAGTCAGCCACAAGCAAGGCCAATGGCTTTGCCACTAAACAAAAAAATTACACAAAAAGCAAAATGTTGTGAAATATGGTTTATTTTATAAAATAAAAGAAATACAAAATTTTGTTAATATTTATTTTATTTATTAAAATCGCTAAGAGATAAGTACCAACTGTTTTATTTAAATTTTTTGTTTATGAAACAGGCGCAGAGTTTCTCTCGACACGGATAAGGGGACGCCTCCGTAAACAGAACGTGAAATACGGAGTACGTAAATCAGCCACGAGATGTGTTCGTGTGAATATTGGAGTACAATCAAAGTCCATCGCAGTAGAATAATCCAATCTGGCCAGAGTGACCTGCGAGACTCGAATAACTTCGATCAATATACTGCCATAGGCTAATAGTTTATCTGTCTAAATCGAATCGTGACATGAAAACGTATATTGTGCCTAAGAATAGTCGTTGCATGGTCTTGATATACTCCTTCCAAAAATGTCTTGAATCTTTGAAAAACCTTTCTCCCAAGGGCTGTCGTAAGCCGATCTCGAAGACGATTACACAGGCCGAAACATTTTCTGAGGGTTCTTAGATTAATGCTACAAACAACTGAGCGAGGTTGTTTTTTACTTGAAAATTCACCACCCATATTACCCCCGCCTAATCTCAATTTAGCTAAACCCAGCAGTATTAAGGAAGATGCAGCAGCAGACTTTTGATTTTGAACCTTTATCATTCCAAACAAAGATGTAAAGCTACTTTCTGACGTCATCATAGAGAGTTTGTGGAAATGCTTTCTACATCGCAAATTCGAAAAAATAAAATAAAATAAATTAAAAATAATTTATTTATCCCAAACTATTGTGGGGGTTATTTCTTCTCTTTGACAGAGACAAGGAGCCCTGGACACGTCCAAAAATTTTTTAGAAGTTCAAAAAAGTAGCAAATTTTCCAAAATTCGTACATTCTAATAGGAGCCCAGAAATAAAACACAAGCGGCAGCGGAAGCCTCAGCATTTCACTATGCTCCTGAAAAGTATGCTACAAATAAACGCGCAGCGGATGCGAATTTTAACAACTTGCAGCGGAAGTTAAAAAAGGTAGCATACATTTAGGAGCATTTCATAATGTAGTTGCTTCCGCTGCGGCTTACGTTCAATTTCTGAGCTCCTATTAGAATTTACAAGTTTTGCAAAATCTGCTACTTTTTTGAACTTCTAAAAAAAAATTGGATGTGTCAGGACTCCTTGTCGCAGCAAGCATTCCGCTGCATGCCATCATTATAATCCTACTACAACAGCTGAATATAATTTGATCTTGCTTTGATAAAACTGATATTTTTTAGCTTGACAGAATTGGTTTGTTTTATTTATTTGTCTCTACAAATTGCCTGTCCTTTTTCCTACCATCATTGCATACATTTTTGTGTTTGGCCCTCACTTTCCACTAAATTTCGGTAAATTGCCGATCAAAATCAGCAAACAATTCAATTAAAACTGGTAAGTTCGCAAACTGGACCTCAAAACAGGCAACTGATTAATTCAGCCTAGCCATTCAGGTAAGAAATACTTGAAGGATTTCGGCAACCAATAATTCGTCGAAGAATCTAAAAAAGAATGAAAAGACTCTCGGCATGTTCTATGCACGGTCAGTAAATTCTTATGGTGATTTATGCCCGGATAGCGCTTTTCTTAGAGTTCACTATACAATTCTTATCATAAGACGAAAAAATGCCCAAGCTACGCATATCCTACCCAACTTTGATCTGATTGAGTAGTTTAACTCTTACCTCAATGGTATTATGGAACCATCAGCTCTAACACCAATGCCTTGATGCTTCAACGGCGAAGCACGTCCCTAAGAAGAGAAGAACCATCGAATGAGATGGCTCGCTCCCGAAATTATGTATGGTATTTGACGTAGTTCGATTCACCTTAAGATCTAAAGAGTTAATGGCTTGTCGACGTAGGAGACTTATCAAAGTCGCTGTAGCGAAATGTCGCAGTCTCTACGTGCTACGCACCTTTTTGCTTTTTGAAATAATTCCTTTTAAAATTCCTAGCTTGAATTTTTTTTACATGAGCTCAGAAGTTGAAAGAAATCTTCATCGAAAGGCATAGAGCCCAGCCCCTTAATGCAAATCTATCAAAGCAATAAGTAAGACAAATAAATAAAAAAAAGTACTAAATACTACACATTTGAATAGGTGATCAGAATATAAAGATCGACGATAACGAAAGTAAATAATTTTTATATTGCATCTCCATGTGCGCAACAAAACTGTGTGGCGCTGTCTCAAATAAGGCTTTTTTCTACCTGCGTGGAGTGGCGACGTTTATTAAAAAAGAATTAGGCCCGGGTTTTCAGAAGTTGGGTATCTACGCTTAAACTTAGTTTACTTAAACTCCTATCACATTTAAACCCCAGTTAAACTATGGATCAGTTTTTTCAGTTACAGTTAAAGTACGCCTTTGGGTGACCTTGTTTGTATAGCAACATAAGTTTTTCAGTATTTAGATGATTCGTGGATACGACAACATTCTAATTTGTTTACCCAACAAACATAGACAAACTTATTCTCCAGAATCCGAGAAACATATAAAGTTCGTGATATTTCCCAACTTGCTCTCCAACATAATTCTCAAATTATTCTCGACATTGGGGAAATTTGTAGTTCTCAAATAAATATCCGGCACTTTTCTCTAGTTTATATCCTACATTGGATATTAAGTTGAGGGGAAATTGAAAAAAAAAGCTTGCCGAAGGGGGCATCACCAAAGCCAAAATCTGGGAGAAATAACAAGTAGTTGTGACAATAATAAAACGCAATAAACTGAAAATAATTTATGTCTTTTATTTGGTTTTCATTAAAATATTGCAGTATGGAATCTTACATTTCAGGCCAATCAAAGAATCACACGTATGTACAAGTTGAGAAACTATCTTTTTTTCAACTTGAGAACGGCTTTGTTGCTTTAAAAAAAATGCCCATATGTTGAAAACGCTCTGATTTTCAGCTTGAGCCATTATTAAGCGCTTGAGATTTTAAAAGTAGCTTTAATGTACTCATGCCTAAAGTGTTATTGGTTACATATTCGAAGAGCTTGCAGAGATAAAAAACGCTGTGATCAAATGAGTGAAAATTATGCTAAGTTTAAGCGTACAAATTAAGTTGAAATTGTACTAAGAAGGTGGGCACTAAAAAACTAGATTTTTTCTAAAATAATTTTTTAAAAAATTTTTTTTAATCCCAAACTGCGTCAGGAGCTCAGAAATTAAACACAAGCGCCAACGCGAGCTATAACATTATGACATGTTTCCTAAGAGTATGCTACATATTACGAACGTGCAGGAGAAACAACTCTTTTGCATGCATTATGCTCGGTTTTCACTAGGTTAAGTTTGACCACAAACTAGGCAATATCAATGAAATCGGTCAAATGCGTTCGCCGTTCGTTTTGACGACAAAGTGACAATTAAATCGCCCAATTAGTGAAAACGGCTATCGGAACTTAACGGTATGGCAAATTTGAAAAGTCAAATTCCCAGATACCTGGTCCTCAATAAAATAAATAAGGAGGTATGTCGTTAACACTTTGAAGAAGTTAAGCATCAATGAACGTATCCGATTAATCTTCGAGTTATGCCCGGTAACTCTTCTTAGAGTTCACCAACTTCGATCTAAAAATTGGTATAGGTTAAACTCTCTTTTCAATGCACTATACAACCATAACCCTTACACCAATGTCTCTATGCTACAACTCTGTGAAAACTGCCACTCTCCTTGGACTTCCTTTAGAGGATATTGGTGATAGTTCGTGAGTTACAGTAACTCTTGGATAGGGGGTAGCACGGAAGTAGTAGAGAATTAATCACATAAGGCACCGAATAAGATGGTCGCCCTTCGAAATTATGTATGGTATTTGACGTAGTGAGGCAGAATGCATAAGTGCCAGCAGCTTCAGATGCTGGCCGATAGGAATAATGGCCGAAATTTCTACCAAAAGTTCGGTGGATGAGGGAAGGTTTCGAAAACGGGGCAGATTCCTGCAGGAACGATAATAGCGACCTGGTAACTGACGCACACAATGTGCTTACGATCTGGAGGGAACATCCCTGCTCAATGCTAGCTAGCGAGGTAGAAGGCGAACCCGTTACCGCAATCGCCTATGATGGAAAGACACGTTCCCGCACCCAACTACGAAGTGAGAATGGCAATATCCGGCTAAAAATTCACAAGATGCCAAGTAATGACGCAGCCGAGCTGTTCAAACACGTCAGGTTTAACTCTTTATAAGTAAGAATTTAACCTACCCCAATATTCAGATCGAAGTTTGGCCAGGGTGACGCTCTAGTCCTTGGGGAGAAAACTGTGTCTTGTGTAAGAATTGGGTAGTGAACTCTGAGGATTTATCAAAAACTAGCAGAAAGTTTTTTCATATTTGGAAAACATTTAATAGAAAGCGACCTAAGAAAAAAATCGCTGCTAGGTGGCGCAAAGATCGAGATATTCTCAAAAATTGTGTTGTGTGGTCCGATTTGGCTCATATTTGGAACACACAATACATACAAGAATAGAAAGCGACCTATGAAAAAATCGCCGCCAGGTGGCGCAAGGATCGATGTAATCAAAAACATCGTATTTGTGGTCCGATTTGGCTAATATTTGGAACACATAATACATACAAGAATCGAAAGCGACTTATGAAAAAAAATCGCCGCTAGGTGGCGCAAAGATCGAGATATTCATAAGAATCCTATTTGTGGTCCGATTTTGGTCCAAATTTGGAACACATAATACATACAGTCCGGTAGAAGTGACATCATAATATTTTGGAGTTGGAGGAGGTACAAGCATACGTGGCGAAGAGCCGAGTAAAGTCTTTGGAGGATTATGTATTGAGGACTTAGATTGTAACAAATTGCCAGGAAAGAGTCCTCGTAATTATGAGTCACTAAATGAACTAAATAGAATGAGAAATAATAGGCAATTAAATAAAGACTAAAAACTTGAAAATAAAGTAATAAAAAACTCGACACATAAAAAAAGTGATCTTGATTTACCTTAATATTGCGCATTAGAATAGGCGATCAGAATATATAGATCGACTAGAGAAGAGCACACGATATATGCATTACTCCCAAATGTATGTTACAAAATCATGTTCCACTATTTCAAAGTTGCCATTTCCCTGCGAACCCTTTAACCATGTGTGCGTTCAAACATTGGGTGCAGTGTATAAATTATTTATCTTCGTTGTCGTAAGCATTTACTTTCTGATCGCCTATTCGCACATTGTGGAATATAATATCCAAGCAATAAGTAAGAAGTAATAAATACTACACATTTGAATAGGTGCTCAGAATATAAAGATCGACGATAACGAAATTAAATAATTTTTATATTGCACCTTCATGTGCGCTACAAAAGTGTGTGGCGCTGTCTCAAATAAGGCTTTTTCTACCTGCGTTCATACGGTGCGCGCACGTATGTTGAATATACTATACCCTATAGCAGGTTGTCTTAAAATATACATGTATTATAGAATTGCAATTCTATAATTTTTTCTCAGTCAAAATGGAGTGGCGACGTTGATTAAAAAGAGTTAGGCCCGGTTTTTCAGAAGTTGGTTATCTAAGCTTAAACAAAGTTACTTAAACTCCTGTCACATTTAAACCCTAGTTAAACTATGGAGCAGTTTTCAGTTATAGTTCAAGTACGCCTTGGGTGACCTTGTTTGTATAGCAACATAAGTTTTCAGTATTTAGATGATTCGTGGATGCGGCAACAGTCTAATTTGTTTACCTAACAAACATAGACAAACTAATTCTCCAGAATTCGAGAAACATATAAAGTTCGTGATATTTCCCACTTGCTCCCCAACATAATTCTCAAATTATTCTCGACATTGCAGAAATTTGTAGTTCTCAAATAAATATCCGGCACTTTTCTCCAGTTTATATCCTACATTGGATATTAAGTTGAGGTGCAATTAAAAAAAAACTTGCCCAAGGGGGCATCACCAAAGCCAACATCTGGGAGAAATAAACAAGTAGTTTGTGACAATAATGAAATGCAATAAACTGAAAATAATGTATGTCTGGTTTTCATTAAAATACTGCAGTATTGGAATCTTACATTTCAGGTCAATCAAAGAATCACACGTATGTACAAGTTGAGAACTATCTTTTTTCAACTTGAGTAACAGCTTTGTTGCTTTAAAAAAAAATCCCATTTTGTTGAAAACGCTATGATTTTCAGCTTGAGCCATTATTAAGCGCTTGAGATTTAAAAGTATGCTTAATGTTATTCATGCCTAAAGTGTTATTGGTTACATATTCGAAGAGCTTGCAGAGATAAAAAACGCTGTGATCAAATGAGTGAAAATTATGCTAAGTTTAAGCGTACAAACTAGTTGAAATTGTACTAAGAAGGTGGGCACTAAAAAACTAGATTTTTTCTAAAATAATTTTTTATAATTTTTTTAATCCCAAACTGCGTCAGGAGCTCAGAAATTAAACACAAGCGCCAACGCGAGCTATAACATTATGATATTTCCTAAGAGTATGCTACATATTACGAACGTGCAGGAGAAACAACTCTTTGCATGCATTATGCTCGGTTTTCACTAGGTTAAGTTTGACCACAAACTAGGCAATATCAATGAAATCGTTCAAATGCGTTCGCCGTTCGTTTTGACGACAAAGTGACAATTAAATCGCCCAATTAGTGAAACGGCTATCGGAACTTAACGGTATGGCAAATTTGAAAGTCAAATTCCCAGATACCTGGTCCTCAATAAATATAAGGAGGTATGTCGTTAACACTTTGAAGAAGTTAAGCATCAATGAATTTATCCGATTAATCTTCGAGTTATGCCCGGTAACTCTTCTTAGAGTTCACCAACTTCGATCTAAAAATTGGTATAGGTTAAACTCTCTTTTCAATGCACTATACAACCATAACCCTTACACCATGTCTCTATGCTACAACTCTGTGAAACTGCCACTCTCCTTGGACTTCCTTTAGAGGATACGAAGTATGCAATGTGTAAAAGATTAAAATATGCATAAAGAAGGCAATGGGAAAGACTTCACAACAGGCATGACGTAGCTGAATGCGTTTACAACCATTTCAACCATCCTAGGGGTGCGAGTTCGACTCCCACTCCCGGGAGAAAAGGCTTTGAAGAGATTTACAAGGTATAATCGAACAGCTGTCGCCTTGTCCGTCCTGATGTCACGTTGTTTAAATTTTTCCCAAATTATTAAATAAGATATTGGTGACAGTTCGTGAGTTACAGTATTCTTGGATAGGGGGTAGCACGGAAGTAGTAGAGAATTAATCACATAAGGCACCGAAAAGATGGTCGCCCTCGAATTATGTATGGTATTTGACGTAGTGAGGCAGAATCGCATAAGTGCCAGCAGCTTCAGATGCTGGCTGATAGGAATAATGGACGAAATTTCTACCAAAAATTCGGTGGATGAGGGAAGGTTTCGAAAAACGGGGCAGATTCCTGCAGGAACGATAATAGCGACCTGGTAGCTTATGCACACAATGTGCTTACGATCTGGAGGGAACATCCCCTGCTCAATGCTAGCTAGCGAGGTAGAAGGCGAACCCGTTACCGCAATCGCCTATGATGGAAGACACGTTCCCGCACCCCAATACTACGAAGTGAGAATGGCAATATCCCGGCTAAAAATTCACAAGATGCCAAGTTAGTGATGCAGCCGAGCCGTATCAAACACGTCAGGTTTAACTCTTTATAAGTAAGAATTTAACCTACCCCAATATTCAGATCGAATGTTTGGCCAGGGTGACGCTCTAGTCCTTGGGGAGAAAACTGTGTCTTGTGTAAGAATTGGGTAGTGAACTCTGAGGATTTATCAAAAACTAGCAGAAAGTTTTTTCATATTTGGAAAACATTAATAGAAAGCGACCTAAGAAAAAAAATCGCTGCTAGGTGGCGCAAAGATCGAGATATTCTCAAAAATTGTGTTTGTGGTCCGATTTGGCTCATATTGGAACACACAATACATACAAGAATAGAAAGCGACCTATGAAAAAAATCGCCGCCAGGTGGCGCAAGGATCGATGTAATCAAACAACATCGTATTTGTGGTCCGATTTGGCTAATATTGGAACCACACAATACATACAAGAATCGAAGCGCGACTTATGAAAAAAAATCGCCGCTAGGTGGCGCAAAGATCGAGATATTCATAAGAATCCTATTTGTGGTCCGATTTGGTCCAAATTTGGAACACATAATACATACAGTCCGGTAGAAGTGACATCATAATATTTTGGAGTGGAGGAGGTACAAGCATACGTGGCGAAGAGCCGAGTAAGTCTTTGGAAGGATTATGTATTGAGGACTTAGATTGTAACAAATTGCCAGGAAAGAGTCCTCGTAATTATGAGTCACTAAATGAACTAAATAGAATGAGAAATAATAGGCAATTAAATAAAGACTAAAAACTTGAAAATAAAGTAATAAAAAACTGGACACATAAAAAAAGTGATACACTACCTTAATATTGAGCATTTGAATAGGCGTTCAGAATACATAGATCGACGACAGAGGAGCACATGATTTATGAATTGCTCCCAAATGTATGCTTCAAAATCATGTTCCACATTTCAAAGTTGCCATTTCCCCCTGCGAACGCTTTAGCAATTGCACTAATTGCTGTCAAATAAAGCTTTTTCTACCTGCGTTCATACGGTGGGCACGTATGTGGAATGTATTATGCTATACCCTAAAGCAAGTTTTCAAAAAAATATATTTTAGAATTGTAATTTCTGTATATATATATATATCAGCACAATCGAGTCCTACTAAAAAAGAGTTAAAAACAAAATTTGTAAAATAACATTTTCTCTAAAACCTTTCAGAAAGTTTTTGGGACAAATATTTAAGTTTATATTTTGTTTTTAATGCCAAACTGTATTGGAAACTTTGCAACCACTGCAAACTTTAATAGGAGAACAGAAATTTGATAGAAATGGGGTTTTCCTTTATTGTTTGATAATACACTGTCTTTCCTTTACTGCCTTTGCTTCTTTGTACTTCTTTTCGTTTAGATTTTTGTGTGTGTATCTAGATTTCTATCAGATTTCCATTAATTATGATAAAAAGTACAGAGTCAAACAATGCAACTGTTAAGTCCTCATAAATGGAAAGCATACTTCTTCCCAGGTAGTCACGCTTTACTCTGACTGATAGCTGAAATTATTGAAATAGTGAGAGATACTTAATTAATAAAGCCGATCATTTAAACGCGGGTTAAACAAGCTTCTGGTCTGTAGCTTCCATAAGTTTTTTATTTATTTTTAGTCTACAAATTTAAAAATTAATGAGACTAAATATAGATACGGATTATAGATAAATACAGGAGCATACAAAGTGAAATTTATATTATAAAATATGTATTATTGTCGGGATGGACTGTGATGTCGAGCAACGGGAATTGATTATTAGTGCTGTCGGAATGGACGTGATTTCGAGCAGCTATGTATATTAAACCACACAATAAGTAGCGGTGTGTGGGAGGTTGGAAAGGGCGTAATTCCTAGCCACAAGCGAAAAATTCCTGGAGATGGTGATAAGAGCGGGAGGTTGGAAAGGGCGTGATTCCAAGCCACCCACCCAAATCATTGCAGAAAATCACCACCGGCGGCTTCTTTAAAATCCTTTACCACAGCATATGCACGCAAGACTTCACCCATCCACACACATACAGTAAATAAACTGTTCCGCCAAGTTAGCAAATATTATCTACTTCAATAGGAGCTCAGAAATTAAACGTAAGCGGCCGCTGAAGCAATTGCATTACAAAATGTTCCCTAATGTAATGGCGTGATATACCACATTGCATAGGCTGAATAAATTTGTTTAATCTTGCTATAGAAGAGGCGTGATGTATTTTTTTTTCTTGTCTAAATATATGTCGTTCGTTTATATCGAACTATCTACGTCTACCTACTTCATCCTTTCCTGACATTTGTTACAACCTAAGTCCTCAATACATAATCCTTCCAAAGATTTTACTCGACTCTGCCACACGTATGCTTGTGCCTCCTCGAACTCCAAAATATTTTGATGTCCACTTCTTCGGGACTATATGTAATATTTTTTCCAAATATAAGCCAAATCGGACCACACACCGATTTTTTGAATATCTCGATCCTTGCGCCCTCTAGCAGCGATTTTTTTCTTAGGTCGCTTTCTATTCATGTTTTCCAAATATGAAAAAAATTCGACCACAAATACGATTTTTTTAAATATTTCGATCCATGCGCCACCTATCGGAGTTTTTTCTTATTATTGCATTGCCATCGGGTTCTGAACTATATTCCAAGTTTCAAGCTTATAGCTAGCTAATCGGGAAGTTACTTAAATTTTAATTACAAAGTTCATGCCAGCTGGCAACCTGTCACGTAAAGCTAAATAAAACCGTTTAAAAAGCCACCGATTAGCACTATGGATTTGAATAGGTGCCCAGAATATAAAGATCGACGATAACGAAAGTAAATAATTTATATATTGCCCCTACATGTACGCTACAAAATTGTGTGGTGCCGTCTCAAATAAGGCGTTTACTACCTGCGTTCATACGGTGCGCACGTATGTTGAACATAATATTCTATACCCTATAGCAGGTTCTCTTAAAATATATATTATAGAATTGTAATTTCTATATTTTTTTCTCAGTACAAATGGAGAGACGACTTATTAAAAAAGAGTTAGAGCCGGTTTTAAAACCGGCTCTAACTCTTTTTTAATAAAGTCGTCTCTCCATTTGTACTGAGAAAAAAATATAGAAATTACAATTCTATAATATATATTTTAAGAGAACTGCTATAGGGTATAGAATATTATGTTCAACATACGTGCGCACCGTATGAAAGCAGGTAGTAAATGCCTTATTTGAGACAGCACCACACACTTTTGTAGCGTAAATGAAGGGGCAATATATAAATTATTTACTTTCGTTATCGTCGATCTTTATATTCTGAGCACCTATTCAAATCCATAGTGCTAATCGGTGGCTTTTTAAACGGTTTTTATATTTAGCTTTGCTGCCAGCTGGCAGGAACTTTGTAATTAAAATTTAAGTAACTTTCCCGATTAGCTACAAGCTTGAAACTTAGAATATAGTTCAGAACCCGATGGACAATGCAATAATAAGAAAAAACTCCAATAGGTGGCGTATGGATCGAAATATTTAAAAAAATCGTATTTGTGGTCGATTTTTTTCATATTTGGAAAACACATGAATAGAAAGCGACCTAAGAAAAAAATCGCTGCTAGAGGGCGCAAGGATCGAGATATTCAAAAAAATCGGTGTGTGGTCCGATTTGGCTTATATTTGGAAAAAATATTACATATAGTCCCGAAGAAGTGACATCAAAATATTTTGGAGTTCGAGGAGGCACAAGCATACGTGTGGCAGAGTCGAGTAAAATCTTTGGAAGGATTATGTATTGAGGACTTAGGTTGTAACAAATTGTCAGGAAAGGATGAAGTAGGCAGACGTAGACAGTACGATATAAACGAACGACATATATTTAGACAAGAAAAAAAAATACATCACGTTCTCTTCTATAGCAAGATTAAACAAATTTTATTCAGCCTCTGCAATGGGGTAATTCACGCCATTACATTAGGGAACATTTTGTAATGCAATAGCTTCAGCAGCCGCTTACGTTTAATTTCTGAGCTCCTATTGAAGTAGATAATGTTTGCTAAATTGGCGGCATCTTTAAAGTTCTTTACGACAGCATAGGCACGCAAGACTTCACCCATCCACACATATAGAGTAAATGACACATTTTTTTTAGATGCTTTAGGTGATCTTCTGCAATGATTTGGGTGGCTTGGAATCAAGTCCTTTCCAACCTCCTGCTCTTATCACCAACTCCAGGAATTTTTCGCTTGTGGCTAGGAATCACGCCCTTTCCAACCTCCCACACACCGCAGTCCTACTTATTGTGTGTTAAATATACGTCAGCTGATCAAAATCACGTCCATTCCGACAGCACTAATAATCAATTCCCGTTGCTCGGCATCACAGTCCATCCCGACAATAATACATATTTTATAATATAAATTTCACTTTGTATGCTCCTGTAATTTATCTATAATCCGTATCTATATTTAGTCTCATTAATTGTTAAATTTGTAGACTAAAAATAAATAAAAAACTTATGGAAGCTACAGACAAGAGGTTTTTTAACCCGCGTTTAAAGATTCGGCTTTATTAATTAATTATCTCTCACTATCTCAATAATTTCAGCTATCAGTCAGAGTAACGCGTGACTACCTGGGAAGAAGTATGATTTCTATTTATGATGACTTAACAGTTGCATTGTTTGACTCTGTACTTTTTATCATAATTAATGAAAATCTGATAGAAATCTAGAAACAAACACAAAAAGCTAAACGAAAAGAAGTACAAAGGAAGCAAAAGGCTGTAAAGGAAAGACAGTGTATTATCAAACAATAAAAGGAAACCCCCATTTCCATCAAATTTCTGTTCTCCTATTAAAGTTTGCAGTGGTTGCAAAGTTTCCAATACAGCTTGGCATTAAAACAAAAATATAAACTTAAATATTTGTCCCAAAAACTTCCTGAAAAGTTTTAGAGAAAATGTTATTTTACAAATTTTGTTTTTAACTCTTTTTTAGTAGGACTCGATTGGGCTGAAAAAAAAATACAGAAATTACAATTCTGAAATATATTTTTTTGAGAACTTGATTTAGGGTATAGCATATTACATTCCACATACTTGCGCACCGTATGTACGCAGGTAGAAAAAGCCTTATTTGACAGCAATTAGTGCAATTGCTAAAGCGTTCGCAGGGGAAATGGCAACTTTGAAATGTGGAACATGATTTTGTAGCATACAGTTGGGAGCAATGCATAAATCATGTGCTCCTCTGTCGTCGATCTATGTATTCTGAACGCCTATTCAAATGCTCAATATTAAGGTAGTGTATCACTTTTTTTATGTGTCCAGTTTTTTATTACTTTATTTTCAAGTTTTTAGTCTTTATTTAATTGCCTATTATTTCTCATTCTATTAGTTCATTTAGTGACTCATTATTACGAGGACTCTTTCCTGACAATTTGTTACAATCTAAGTCCTCAATACATAATCCTTCCAAAGACTTTACTCGGCTCTTCGCCACGTATGCTTGTCCCTCCTCCAACTCCAAAATATTATGATGTCACTTCTACCGGACTGTATGTATTATGTGTTCCAAATGTGGACCAAATCGGGCCACAAATACGATTTTTATGAATATCTTTGCGCCACCTAGCGGCGATTTTTTTCATAAGTCGCTTTCGATTCTTGTATGTATTACGTGTTCCAAATATTAGCCAAATCGGACCACAAATACGATGTTTTTGAATACATTGATCCTTGCGCCACCTAGCGGCAATTTTTTTCATAGGTCGCTTTCTATTCTTGTATGTATTATGTCTTCCAAATATGAGCCAAATCGGACTACAAACACAATTTTTGAGAATATCTCAATCTTTGCGCCACCTAGCAGCGATTTTTTTTCTTAGGTCGCTTTCTATTATGTTTTCCAAATATGAAAAAACTTTCTGCTAGTTTTTGATAAATCCTCAGAGTTCACTACCCAATTCTTACACAAGACACAGTTTTCTCCCCAAGGACTAGAGCGTCACCCTGGCCAAACTTCGATCTGAATATTGGGGTAGGTTAAATTCTTACTTATAAAGAGTTAAACCTGACGTGTTTGAACGGCTCGGCTGCATCACTACTGGCATCTTGTGAATTTTTAGCCGGGATATTGCCATTCTCACTTCGTAGTTGGGTGCGGGAACGTGTCTTCCATCATAGGCGATTGCGGTAACGGGTTCGCCTTCTACCTCGCTAGCTAGCATTGAGCAGGGATGTTCCCTCCAGATCGTAAGCACATTGTGTGCATAAGCTACCAGGTCGCTATTATCGTTCCTGCAGGAATCTGCCCCGTTTTCGAAACCTTCCCTCATCCACCGAATTTTTGGTAGAAATTTCGTCCATTATTCCTATCAGCCAGCATCTGAAGCTGCTGGCACTTATGCGATTCTGCCTCACTACGTCAAATACCATACATAATTTCGAGGGCGACCATCTTTTCGGTGCCTTATGTGATTAATTCTCTACTACTTCCGTGCTACCCCCTATCCAAGAATTACTGTAACTCACGAACTGTCACCAATATCTTATTTAATAATTTGGGAAAAATTTAAACAACGTGACATCAGGACGGACAAGGCGACAGCTGTTCGATTATACCTTGTAAATCTCTTCAAAGCCTTTTCTCCCGGGAGTGGGAGTCGAACTCGCACCCCTAGGATGGTTGAAATGGTTGTAAACGCATTCAGCTACGTCATGCCTGTTGTGAAGTCTTTCCCAATTGCCTTCTTTATGCATATTTTAATCTTTACACATTGCATACTTCGTATCCTCTAAAGGAAGTCCAAGGAGAGTGGCAGTTTTCACAGAGTTGTAGCATAGAGACATTGGTGTAAGGGTTATGGTTGTATAGTGCATTGAAAAGAGAGTTTAACCTATACCAATTTTTAGATCGAAGTTGGTGAACTCTAAGAAGAGTTACCGGGCATAACTCGAAGATTAATCGGATAAATTCATTGATGCTTAACTTCTTCAAAGTGTTAACGACATACCTCCTTATATTTTATTGAGGACCAGGTATCTGGGAATTTGACTTTCAAATTTGCCATACCGTTAAGTTCCGATAGCCGTTTTCACTAATTGGGCGATTTAATTGTCACTTTGTCGTCAAAACGAACGGCGAACGCATTTGACCGATTTCATTGATATTGCCTAGTTTGTGGTCAAACTTAACCTAGTGAAAACCGAGCATAATGCATGCAAAAGAGTTGTTTCTCCTGCACGTTCGTAATATGTAGCATACTCTTAGGAAAATATCATAATGTTATAGCTCGCGTTGGCGCTTGTGTTTAATTTCTGAGCTCCTGACGCAGTTTGGGATTAAAAAAAATTTATAAAAAATTATTTAGAAAAAATCTAGTTTTTTAGTGCCCACCTTCTTAGTACAATTTCAACTTAGTTTGTACGCTTAAACTTAGCATAATTTTCACTCATTTGATCACAGCGTTTTTATCTCTGCAAGCTCTTCGAATATGTAACCAATAACACTTTAGGCATGAATAACATTAAAGCATACTTTTAAAATCTCAAGCGCTTAATAATGGCTCAAGCTGAAAATCATAGCGTTTTCAACAAAATGGGATTTTTTTTTAAAGCAACAAAGCTGTTACTCAAGTGAAAAAAGATAGTTCTCAACTTGTACATACGTGTGATTCTTTGATTGACCTGAAATGTAAGATTCCAATACTGCAGTATTTTAATGAAAACCAAAAAAAAAGACATACATTATTTTCAGTTTATTGCATTTCATTATTGTCACAAACTACTTGTTTATTTCTCCCAGATGTTGGCTTTGGTGATGCCCCCTTGGGCAAGTTTTTTTTTAAATTGCACCTCAACTTAATATCCAATGTAGGATATAAACTGGAGAAAAGTGCCGGATATTTATTTGAGAACTACAAATTTTGCAAGTCGAGAATAATTTGAGAATTAGTTGGGGAGCAAGTGGGAAATATCACGAACTTTATATGTTTCTCGAATTCTGGAGAATTAGTATGTCTATGTTTGTTAGGTAAACAAATTAGACTGTTGCCGTATCCACGAATCATCTAAATACTGAAAAACTTATGTTGCTATACAAACAAGGTCACCCAAAGGCGTACTTGAACTATAACTGAAAAACTGCTCCATAGTTTAACTAGGGTTTAAATGTGACAGGAGTTTAAGTAAACTTGTTTAAGCTTAGATAACCAACTTCTGAAAAACCGGGCCTAACTCTTTTTTAATCAACGTCGCCACTCCATTTTGACTGAGAAAAAATTATAGAAATTGCAATTCTATAATACATGTATATTTTAAGACAACCTGCTATAGGGTATAGTATATTCAACATACGTGCGCGCACCGTATGAACGCAGGTAGAAAAAGCCTCATTTGAGACAGCGCCACACACTTTTGTAGCGCACATGAAGGGCAATATAAAAATTATTTAATTTCGTTATCGTCGATCTTTATATTCTGAGCACCTATTCAAATGTGTAGTATTTAGTACTTCTTACTACTTATTGCTTGGATATTATATTCCACAATGTGTGAATAGGCGATCAGAAAGTAAATGCTTACGACAACGGAGATAAATGATTTATACACTGCACCCAAATGTTTGAACGCACACATGGTTAAAGCGTTCGCAGGGGAAATGGCAACTTTGAAATAGTGGAACATGATTTTGTAACATACATTTGGGAGTAATGCATATATCGTGTGCTCTTCTCTAGTCGATCTATATATTCTGATCGCCTATTCTAATGCGCAATATTAAGGTAAATCAAGATCACTTTTTTATGTGTCGAGTTTTTTATTACTTTATTTTCAAGTTTTTAGTCTTTATTTAATGCCTATTATTTCTCATTCTATTTAGTTCATTTAGTGACTCATAATTACGAGGACTCTTTCCTGGCAATTTGTTACAATCTAAGTCCTCAATACATAATCCTTCCAAAGACTTTACTCGGCTCTTCGCCACGTATGCTTGTACCTCCTCAACTCCAAAATATTATGATGTCACTTCTACCGGACTGTATGTATTATGTGTTCCAAATTTGGACCAATCGGACCACAAATAGGATTCTTATGAATATCTCGATCTTTGCGCCACCTAGCGGCGATTTTTTTCATAAGTCGCTTCGATTCTTGTATGTATTATGTGTTCCAAATATTAGCCAAATCGGACCACAAATACGATGTTTTTGATTACATCGATCCTTGCGCCACCTGGCGGCGATTTTTTTCATAGGTCGCTTTCTATTCTTGTATGTATTGTGTGTTCCAATATGAGCCAAATCGGACCACAAACACAATTTTTGAGAATATCTCGATCTTTGCGCCACCTAGCAGCGATTTTTTTCTTAGTCGCTTTCTATTAATGTTTTCCCAAATATGAAAAAACTTTCTGCTAGTTTTTGATAAATCCTCAGAGTTCACTACCCAATTCTTACACAAGACACAGTTTTCTCCCCAAGGACTAGAGCGTCACCCTGGCCAAACTTCGATCTGAATATTGGGGCAGGTTAAATTCTTACTTATAAAGAGTTAAACCTGGCGTGTTTGAACAGCTCGGCTGCGTCATTACTTGGCATCTTGTGAATTTTTAGCCGGGATATTGCCATTCTCACTTCGTAGTTGGGTGCGGGAACGTGTCTTTCATCATAGGCGATTGCGGTAACGGGTTCGCCTTCTACCTCGCTAGCTAGCATTGAGGAGGATGTTCCCTCCAGATCGTAAGCACATTGTCTGCATCAGTTACCAGGTCGCTATTATCGTTCCTGCAGGAATCTGCCCCGTTTTCGAAACCTTCCCTCATCCACCGAAATTTTGGTAGAAATTTCGGCCATTATTACTATCAGCCAGCATCTGAAGCTACTGGCACTTATGTAATTCTGCCTCACTACGTCAAATACCATACATAATTTCGAGGGCGAACCATCTTATTCGGTGCCTTATGTGATTAATTCTCTACTACTTCCGTGCTACCCCCTATCCAAGAGTTACTGTAACTCATGAACTATCACCAATATCCTCTAACGGAAGTCCAAGGAGAGTGGCAGTTTTCACAGAATTGTAGCATAGAGACATTGATGTAAGAGGTTATGGTTGTATAATGCATTGAAAAGAGAGTTTAACCTATACCAATTTTTAGATCGAAGTTGGTGAACTCTAAGAAGAGTTACCGGGCATAACTCGAAGATTAATCGGATACGTTCATTGATGCTTAACTTCTTAAAAGTGTTAACGGCATACCTCCTTATTTATTTTATTGAGGACCAGGTATCTGAGAATTTGATTTTCAAATTTGCCATACCGTTAAGCTTCCTCGATAGCCGTTTTCACTAATTGGGCGATTTAATTGTCACTTTGTCGTCAAAACGAACTGCGAACGCATTTGACCGATTCATTGATATTGCCTAGTTTGTGGTCAAACTTAACCTAGTGAAAACCGCATGCAACCTGCACGTTCTTAATATGTAGCATACACTTAAGAGCATGTCATAATGTTATAGTTCGCGTTGGCGCTTGTGTTTAATTTCTGAGCTCCTGACGCAGTTTGGGAATAAAAATAATAAAATCAATTTAATTTACCCTAAGGCCCCCTTCTCAACCTAAATTGTACGTTTAAACTTAGCAAGGAGTTTTTAAGTCTATTTTAACTGTTAAACTTCAGCGGCCGATTTAGTAGGATTAAACTCTAGTAATCTATCAGTTATTTGCATTCTGTTTGTATTGATTGAAAAATATAAATTTGAACTAATTCCTAGCTACACGATTTAAACATTTATATACATAAAAAAGCAATATTTCCTTTGACGCAAGTGATCATAGTTTTTTAGTTTATACTTTTTACTATTTGGTCACAGCGTTTTTTCTCTCAGCAATCTCGTCGAATATGTAACCAATAAGTCTTTACGCTTGAGTATTATTGAAGCAGTTTTCTCAAAAAAAAGGTAATTTTTTTATAAAAGGAAGAAATGCTGTTCCTCAAGTGAAAAAAGTATATTTTTCAGCTGTACTGCAATACTGCAGTATTTTAATGAATTTCTTTTCATTATTGCTACCAACTACTTGTTTATTTCTCCCAGATATTGGCCTTGGTGGTGCCACCTTGGACAAGTTTTTTTTCAACTCCATCTCAACTTAATATCTAATGTTTATAAACTGGAGAAAAGTGCCGGATATTCATTTGAGAACTACAAAATCTCTCCAATGTTGAGACTAAGTTGAGTATGATGTTGGAGATCAAGCGACAAATATCAGGAGCAATATATATTTCTCCAATGCTGGAGAAATAGTTTATCCATGTTTGTGGGGTAAACAAATTAAACTGTTGCCGTATCCACGAGTCATCTAAATAATGAAAAAGTAATGTTTGCTGTGCATAAAGGTACTTAAGCCGTAACTGAAATACATCTCCATAGTTTAACAGAACTTTAAATTTGACAAAAGTTTAAGCAAACTTAGTTAAAGCTCAGCTAACAAACTACTGAAAAACCCGGGTCTAACTCTTTTTTAATAAAGGTCGTCTCTCCATTTGGACTGAGAAAAAAATATGGAAATTACAATTTAAAATATACATTTTATAGAACTGCTATAGGGTATCATAATTATATTCAACATACGTGCGCACCGTATGAACGCAGGTAGAAAAAGCTTTATTTGAGACAGCACCACACAATTTTGTAGCGTACATGATCGTCGATCTTTATAATCTGAGCACCTATTCAAATGCGTAGTATTCAGTACTAATCGGTGGCTTTTTTTATTCAGTTGTCTAACTTATTGCTGTGATAGGTAGGGTATAGAATATTATATTCCACAATTTGTGAATAGACGCTCAGAAAATAAAGGCTTACGACAGCAGAGATAAATGATTTTTACACTGCACCCAAAAGTTTGAACGCACACATTGTTAAAGTGTTCGCAATGGCAACTTTGAAATAGTGTCACATGATTTTGTAGCATACATTTGGGAGCAATGCATACATCATATGCTCCTCTGTCGTCGATCTATATATTCTGATCGCCTATTCAATTGCGCAAGATTAAGTTAGTGTACGATCACTTTTTTATTTGTCCAGTTAGGGACACTGTGCCTCTCGATGAAGATTTCTTTCAACTTCTGAGCTCATGTAAAAAAAAATCAATCTAGGAATTTTAAAAGGAATTATTCCAAAAAGGAAAAAGGTGCGTACACGTAGAGATGCGACATTTCGCTACAGCGACTTTGATAAGTCTCCTACGTCGACAAGCCATTAACTCTTAGATCTTAAGGTGAATCGAACTACGTCAAATACCATACATTATTTCGGGAGCGAGCCATCTCATTCGATGGTTCTTCTCTTCTTAGGACGTGCTTCGCATCAATACATTGGTGTTAGACATGATGGTTCCATAATACCATTGAGGTAAGAGTTAAACCTACACGAATATTGGGAATTTTTTCGTCTTATATAAGAATTGTATAGTGAACTCTAAGAAAAGGGCTATCCGGCATAAATCACCATAAGAATGTACTGACCGTGCATGGAACAGGCCGAGAGTCTTTTCATTATTTTTAAGATTCTTCGACGAATTATTGGTTGCCGAAATCCTTCAAGTATTACTTACCTGTGTGGCTGGGCTGAATTAATCAGTTGCCTGTTTTGAGGTCCAGTTTGCGAACTTACCAGTTTTAATTGAATTGTTTGCTGATCGGCAATTTACCGAAATTTAGTGGAAAGTGAGGGCCAAACACAATAAATGTATTGCAATGATGGTAGGAATAAAGGACAGCATTTGTAGACAAATAAATAAAACAAACCAATTCTATCAAATCAAAAAAATCAATTTTATCAAAGCAAGATCAAATTATATTCAGCTGTTGTAGTAGGATTATAATGATGGCTTGCAGGGAATGCTTGCTGCGACAAGGAGTCCTGACACATCCAATTTTTTTTAGAAGTTCAAAAAAGTAGCAGATTTTGCAAAACTTGTAAATTCTAATAGGAGCTCAGAAATTGAACATAAGCCGCAGCGGAAGCAACTACATTATGAAATGCTCCTAAATGTATGCTACCTTTTTTCATTTCCGCTGCAAGTTGTTAATATTTGCATCCGCTGCGCGTTTATTTGTAGCATACTTTTAGGAGCATTGTGAAATGCCGAGGCTTCCGCTGCCGCTTGTGTTTTATTCTGGGCTCCTATTAGAATGTACGAATTTTGGAAAATTTGCTACATTTTTGAACTTCTAAAAAATTTTTGGACGTGTCCAGGGCTCCTTGTCTCTGTCAAAGAGAAGAAATAACCCCCACAATAGTTTGGGATAAATAAATTATTTTTAATTTATTTTATTTTATTTTTTCGAATTTGCGATGTAGAAAGCATTTCCACAAACTCTCTATGATGACGTCAGAAAGTAGCTTTACATCTTTGTTTGGAACGATAAAGGTTCAAAATCAAAAGTCTGCTGCTGCATCTTCCTTAATACTGCTGGGTTTAGCTAAATTGAGATTAGGCGGGGGTAATATGGGTGGTGAGTTTTCAAGTAAAAAACAACTTCGCTCAGTTGTTTGTAGCATTAATCTAAGAACCCTCAGAAAATGTTTCGGCCTGTGTAATCGTCTTCGAGATCGGCTTACGACAGCCCTTGGGAGAAAGGTTTTTCAAAGATTCAAGACATTTTTTGGAAGGAGTATATCAAGACCATGCAACGACTATTCTTAGGCACAATATACGTTTTCCTGTCACGATTCGATTTAGACAGATAAACTATTAGCCTATGGCAGTATATTGATCGAAGTTATTCGAGTCTCGCAGGTCACTCTGGCCAGATTGGATTATTCTACTGCGATGGACTTTGATTGTACTCCAATATTCACACGAACACATCTCGTGGCTGATTTACGTACTCCGTATTTCACGTTCTGTTCACGGAGGCGTCCCCTTATCCGTGTCGAGAGAAACTCTGCGCCTGTTTCATAAAAAAAAATTTAAAATAAAACAGTTGGTACTTATCTCTTAGCGATTTTAATAAATAAAATAAATATTAACAAAATTTTGTATTTCTTTTATTTTATAAAATAAAATATATTTCACAACATTTTGCCTTTTTGTGTAATTTTTTTGTTTAGTGGCAAAGCCATTGGCCTTGCTTGTGGCTGACTATTCCGCCTTGCATTGTGGGCAACATAAGCAACGTTGTACAAGAGCAGTGCGAGAGCGAGCACTGGTTCACCAATATGGGAGCTCGATCCACAAAACACCCACTTGAGGAAGTTAAATTCCTGCCAACAATCAGCATTCCTACAGAGATGACCTCCGGCCACATATTTTCTACAAGATAGCCAAATGACGAAGAGGCAAGCACTGAAGCTGGCTCGCGAGCTTCCTTCATATAGCCACGCTTGGTGATGTATAATGTATGATTTATAATGGCATGCAGGGGAATGCTTGCTGCGCCAAGGAGTACTTGTAAATTCTAATAGGAGCTCAGAAATTGAACAGAAGCCGCAGCGGAAGCAACTGCATTTTGAAATGCTCCTAAATGTATGCTACCTTTTTAACTTCGACTCCAGGTTGGTAATATTTGCATCCGCTCCGCCTTAATTTGTAGCATACTTTCAGGAGCACTTTGAAATGCTGCCGCTTGTGTTTTATTTCTGATCTCCTATTAGAAATATTTTGGAAAATTTGCAACTTTTTTGAACTTCTAAAAAAACGTGTCGGGTCCTTGTCGCTGTCAAGAGAAGAAAGAAAGAAACAAGCAAACTCCACGATAGTTTGAGCTTAAATAAAATATTTTTTAGATTGAGGAGCCTTCGAATTTGCGTTTAAGGAAGCATTTCCACAAACTATTAATATCTATAAAGATGTCGGAAAGCAGGTTAACATCTTTGTCTGGAATGATAAAGGTTTAAAAAGTCTGCTGCTGCATCTTCCTTAATACTGCTGGGTTTAAGCTAAGTTGAATTGGGTGGTGTATTTTGAAGTAAAAATACAACTTCACTCAGTTTTTTTATAGGATTAATCTAAGAGCCTTCAGAAACTTTTTCGGCCTGTGTAATCGGCTTACGACAGCCCTTGGGAGAATGGTTCTTCAAAGATTCCAGATATCTTTTAGAAGGAGTATATTAAGACCATGCAACGACCATTCTTAGGCGCGATATACGTTTTCATGTCACGATTCCATTTAGACATAAACTATTAGCCTATGGCATTATGTAGAACTATGTTATTCGAGTCTCGCAGATCAGCCTGGTCAGATTGCATTATTCTACTGATGGACTTTGATTGTACTCCAATGTTCACACGAACACATCTCGTGGCTGTTTTACGTGCTCCATATCTCACGTTCTGTTCATGGAGGCGTCCCCTTATCCATGTGGAAAGAAACTCTGCGCCTCTTTCATAAGCAAAACGCCGTGCGATACGATGTATAGCGATTTAAGTTAAAATAAAACAGTTGGTACTTATCTCTTTGCGATTTTAATAAATAAAACAAATATTTACAACATTTTTTATTTCTTTTATTTTATTAAATAAAATATATTTCACGACACTTTAGCTTTATGTGTTATTGTTTTAGGTGGGAAGTTATCGGCCCTGCTTGTGGCTGACTATTCCGCCTTGCATTGTGGGCAATATAATAAGCAACGTTGTGCAAGAGCAGCTGCAAGAGAGCGAGCACAGATTCACCAATATGGGCGCCCAATCCGCAAACCATCCACTGGTGGAAGTAAAATGCCTGCTAACAACCAGCATTCCTACAGAGATGACATCGGGCCACATATAATATACAAGATAGCCAAATGATCAAGAAGCAGGCATCGAAGCTGGCTCCCGGGCTTCCTTCATAAAGCCGCGCTCGGTTCATCCCGTTATTAAAACCGTATTTCCAAGAATCGCAGATGAGGAAAGCACACTTCTCAGGTAGACGCTCGTCACCCTGCCTAAACTCGAATGAATGGACATATGTTCCCTGTGCGGATTATCCCTACATAACACAAAGGATCAATATATTTATCGTCCATCTTCGTTGTGTTGTAACTTCTGGTTTCCTTGAACTGTCATAAGAGAACTTCAATGAGCGTTTTTTGAGCATATTGAGGGGGCTATGTACCGTGGCCGCCGATAAGGGCCTCATATATGATAAACTTGAAGTCATGCACTGCAGATCATCAAGATCAGGTTTAATGACTGAGCGTCAAGATGGAAAAAAGGTGTTCTTGGTATCTAAGTACGCTGGTTGATGGAGTGCGCAAGTTATGGGTTAACCGGGAAGGCCATGGCCAACCGGATTAAAACCATGTCCAACTTGATGCACGTCACAATAACGCAGCGGTTGTTGGTTTTGTTGTTTAATAGTATTGCGGATATGGGCAGATATTTACTGCATATGAACTCGGTGCGATCCGATTCTACCACTTCCTGTTATTAGCCCGACTGCCTCGGGGAACATTTGTCTAGTTCTCGCTGGGGGCATCACGCAGCGGTCTTCTTCTTCTTCTAGTAATGCTTCGCCCCATCCAATTGGTGCGCTCTCTTACAAACTGTCATTAATATCCTCTAAGAGAAGTCCTCGGAAACTTGCAGCTTAAATAGCGTTGGACCAACGAGACATGAGTGTTAGAGATGTTGCTTCCACATTGCAATGTAAAGGATGATTAGTGCCACGTGGGGACATATTACATAGAGACAAACATTGCGTGTGAGGGAGTTGATTCTGTGTAGGTATCGAGTTGTGCGAAAATGGCGCGCGTCTCCTAGGGCAGTTCGCTTTTCTTAATTACGAGTTTCGAGTTTTTTACACTGAGAACGGGGTACGCCGGGTCATTTGACGGCATAAGAATTAGCCGACCATGGTAGTTCTGAGCTTGGTGTTTGGCAGGCCTGTAAACAAAGAAATTATAAAATATAATTAAAATCAAATCAACGAAAATTAAATAACACAAAATACTAAAATAAAATAATGTAAAATAAAATTAAATAAATGCAAGGCAGAAATACACTCGGAGTGTTTGCCAAATCAGTGCCGAGGGAAGACCCCGCAAAAAAAAATGTTTCTAAAGTTTTTATATTCCTTTGCCCGGTACTTGAACCAAGAACCTTCGGTGTGGTAGGCGGAGCATGCTACTACCATAGCACGGCGGCTGATCATTGGTTTGTTATTAAAAGTTATCGATTTTTCACCAAAGGGTATTCTTAATGTTATCACAAAGTTATCGACTACTTACGGAAAAGTTATTGATATGCCACGAAAAGAATTTCAATTTTTTTCGGAAACTTCTAGATTTGCTTTTGGAGTGTTATCAATTTCTTATCGGCATGTTAACGATTTGTTATCGATTTTGTTATGAATAATGTATCGATTTGTTATCGAAAAGTCATCGATATCTTATCGAAGTGTTTCCAATTTTTTATTAAAATGTTGTTGATTTGTCAAGGACGGTTAATCGGTTTGTTATGAAACAGATACCGATAAAAATTCAATATAAATTTGATGACACGTGTGTAACCCTTCGATAATAAGTCGATAAAAAGACGCTCACAACCTGATAGGAAATCGATAGCAAGCTGATAAGAAATCGAAAACACGACAATAATAATTCGCTTTCAATAGTAAATTGATAATAAAACAATAACTTGCCGGTCTCAGTAACCACTAAGAAGCCACTGAGAGGGCTCCTCTCAGAAAAGACGCAATGATTTGTTTCTGGTAATGTGGCCTCTTTTGTGGTTAAACTTCAACTCCTGTGCGTACGCTAGTTTACACATCGAACTTCGCGAGTACTTGGTAAGATTAGGTTAGGCTGAACCGGTCACATGAGGTCCTTGCATTGACTGACTGAGTCCTTAGCGTTAAGAGAAGTTTGTTTAACGACCAAATTGAAAAACCCTAACAAAACCAGGTCCGTTGCTTTACAATAACACCGTCCTCTTTGCAAATAATTGAAGCTTTCTATGACCTATTGCACGTGCTCGATCTTTTATTTCTGCTTACGTCTGCTATGACTAACGAATCCCAATTAAAAGGCGTGTGGCGCAAGAAGGTCAGAATACCTATCAGGAAACGCAACAGTGATCTGACAGCTTTGAAGAATCTCTTTATGTCTGTATCAGCGCGAATGCTATACCTGTATTGTGGCTCGAAGCGCAGATACGGAATCAGCTAGTCTGTTCGTTCTGTAACTGATAACGCCATACTACAATGGATGTATGGTGTGTGCTCAAGCTGCTCCGATGAAGCGAGTCTCGTTGCAGTTGTTAACGCTATGTGCTTCGCCACTAGGTCTACAGGTGGAATGCGCAAAATGGCCTACAGTGCAGTCGTCGAGGTGGTTTCAATACTCCCGTTATGCTAAGAAACAAATTTTAATTTAATTTTATTTTTTTCTAAGAATAAGCCACTGTGCTGTAACGTCATCATTCTATGCCATTTTCAAGTGTTCTTTTACCAGACCTGGTATTAGACGGTATACCGCTATATATATATATATATATGTGTGGGTTTCCGTTAGCATGAGCTTTGCTCTATGTCCCAAGAGTTTCATCAACAATAACAGAAATAAACAGAAACAGCAATGACAGTGGCAAAAACAACAACAACAATTAAATAAGCGTTACGTTGAGCATGTGTTAATTAATGAGGTTGCATTGCGCGTTGAATGAGTTGAAAATGGTTTATGTTTTATTTGAATGAACGTTAGCCGACGACGACCTTTACTGCGCCACACTAAAGCAAAATAAAATTTTACCAAAGGACGCTGGGAGTTGTTCTCTATGCGCGTTAGATAGCGATTGTTTGGTTGAAGGCGCGGTGCATTGGACGAAACACCAGAGAATATAGAGGCGCTATGTATGTGTGCGTGATTATGCCTTTGGGTATATATGTGTCTGTTTCTATGCCTGGGTGTGTCTGTTGTTTCTTAATGTTGGCATTTTGTAAAAGTGTTATAAGGTTTGTTAGCATGTGTAAGCGGTTTGTAGCATGTCCTCTGGGTGCCGACATTCGGGCACGGAGGCAATACATTTAGCAGATTGTCATACAAGTACGCGCTCATATATATGGGGTATTCCATCCCATTTCGACCAATTTTGAACCCGACCCCTTTAGAATTGGCTAAAAGTTTTTCTTCTTTTTCTAGCTTACGAAAGACGTTTTTCAGAATTTTTTCATCCGTTTTTGTTTTCAAAATGCTACAACTTTTTCAAAATTGACCGTTTGGGATCTTTTTTTTTAATTTGTTTTTAAATGTACTTTTCGGAAAAAATGCAAAAAAATGTTTAAAGTTTTTTTTTCAATTAAACAGAAATAATCGGCCCACTCCGGGATTAGTGGGGATGATTGCAGAATTGATTGAAGTTTTTTATGAGAAAAAAAATGGCGAAATTCGAAAAATCTCGAAAAACTGAAAAATTACAAAAAAAAACTTTAAACATTTTTTTGTATTTTTTCCGAAAAGTACATTTAAAAACAAATTAAAAAAAGATCCCAAACGGTCAATTTTTGAAAAAGTTATAGTATTTTGAAAACAAAAACGGTGTTTTTTTTAAATTCACAACTTTTTTTGAGTTGGATGAAAAAATTCTGAAAAACGTCTTTCGTAAGCTAGAAAAAGAATAAACACTTTCAGCCAATTCTAAAGGGGTCGGGTTCAAAATTGGTCGAAATGGGATGGAATACCCCATATATTGGTACAAGTAATATGTAGGCGTGTTTGTATTTTTAGCCATACAAAGGGTAGCGCAAAAGTCATTTAAAGAGTTCTGCGTTGGACTGCAAAAATGTGTGATTTTATAAAAATTTTGTCAAGTGAAATCTTTTTTTAGCGCTTATTTTGATAGGTCTGAAAGAAGTTTATGCATTTCTGAAAAATTAAATGCAGAGACAGCAATATGAGTGAAAATAGAAAATATCGTGGGGAGAATGATACAAAATTTAAAAATTCACATACTCGTTTGCATAAAAGCATTCATTGTCAGCATATCATCATAAAGTGACAAAAACATGGGAATACAGTTTTGCTGTGCGACAATTTGATGGCATTTTAAATAAGAAGAAATAATTCAAACCACCGCTCATATGAGCAAAATGGGTAGGAGGGTCTATATATGTGATTTAGTATAATAATAGAAACTAAATGTAATATATTTTATTTTCTTGCGCTGATTTATCTCCAGCTGTCTCTTTCTTTTCTATATAATAGTACCTTGCTCTTACCCTTGGATCTATCAGAATAGTGCGCAATAGCACTCCCTAGCGTACTAAACAATTATAGTTTTGTTCCTGACAGCACACTCGCTTTGCGACTACAAAATTGCGAACAACAACTTTTTGGTATTCATTTCCAACAAGATGATAGGGTGGAGCCAGAATCGCTGCTAACGATAGCAATTTCATTTACACCGTAAATCAGTAGAGTTGGAGGAGGGGTCTATTCAGCCGACCTGATCACGGTAGCGTCTTCCGAATCGCTGCACTGTCGAATAAATAACTCCAATATTCAGTATGGCCAAATGGTCTTTATTTACAACTTTGCTGTGGCAATAGTACCTCACAATTACAATTATCACGTACTTCACTAATAGCGTGTTTAAATCAAATTGATTCCTTATTCCTCAGATTGCGCTGCTTTTATACTCTCGGATACCTCGTTCGCGCAATTCTTGTTTCTCGCGAACAGCTGCTACTATCTGCACACTGCCAGGCATGAAGGATGGCTAGGAGTGCCCCCGTGTAGATGCGGTACGAATTGAAAAGATGACGAAGAGGATAAAGCGGTGGTCATACCATGTGCAACTGGCTGACACAAAATGTTGCCAGACAGAGCTGCCTAGAAGATCAACTTCCGAATTATGCACGACAGCTCGTGGAGTACGACATCCAGGACTTGGTAGCCTTTATCAGGTTATCAAAATGGTTCGAAGAGAATTAATGGTGTATTTTTGTGGTATCACAATGAGCCTCCTGACACTTCTGACTATGTGTGCCTGCTTGAACCTTACCTAATCTACTTTTGCTCTTTTCTTCCATCTATTTATCCCTCTCTCTCTAATTCCCGGTTGTATTGCAGTCCCCACTATATGCTCCCAAAAACCATATACATACAAAGGTAAATTCGAGACGAAAAATTCATACGAATTATGGACTGAGTAGGCAATTGGAAAGCGAAGTATTCTCTCGATGAGCGTAGACGAACACAATCCGGTTGTCCTTCCACTGAGGAGCACACCTAATGAAGTTTTCTTTTCTGGAAAAAATGTTACATGTTACACTCTTAAACTATAACTTTAGAATTAGATAACTTAGGGCTCTGCAAACTTGCTGAATTTGTAGGTAACGCTGCCGCTTTTCTTATTCAGTGAGAAATATTTTGCGAAAGAAGCACACAAAGGTAAAAGAGAGCTGAAGAGAAACAGAAAGAAAAGGCCATAAAATAGAATAATTACCCGGAACCCGACAGATGATACTGGTCAAAAAAAGTAAAAAATTTCGAGCTTTCGTTAAAGACTTTGATTGGATAGCGGTTGGTTGTATGGTATAAAGGAATCGAGATAGATATAGGTTTCCATGTATCAAAATCATCAGTATCAAAAAAAAATTGATTAAGCCATGTCGGTCCGTGCGTCCGTCCGTTAACACGATAACTTCAGCAAATATCACCACATTCTGTATACGGGCTTATCTGGACCCAGAATAGATTGATATTGAAAATTAGCGAAATCGAACGATAATCACGCCCACTTTTTCGATATCGAGAATTTGAAGAAATGGAAAAAATTAGAATTTGGAAGTTTAACAAGCAGTAAATCAAAAGTCGTTAAAGATACATTGAAATTTGGCAGATACACTATCCTTACCAAGTTATATGGACTGAGTGAAGATAATCAAAATCGGTGAAGGACCACGCCTACGTTTCCGAAAGGTCTAACCTTAGCAAAGTTTGGGACCACCATAGAATGATGGTAGCATGCTCCGCCTACCACACCGAAGATCCTGGATTCATGCCCCGGCTAAAGCAACATCAAAATTTTAGAAACAAGATTTTTCAATTAGAGGAACATTTTTCTAAGCGGAATCTCCCTCGGCAATGTTTGGCAAGCACTTCGAGTGTATTTCTGCCATGAAAAGCTTCTCAGTGAAAACTTATCTGCCTTGCGGATGCCGTTCGGAGTCCGCCTTAAACAAGTAGGTCCCGTCGCGTCAATTTGTAGGTAAAACTAAAAGGAGCACGACGCAAGTCAGAAGAAAAGTTCGGCCTTAAATCTTTTCGGATATTATCGCGCCTTACATTTATTAATTTTTTATTTAACTACATTTGATTTATATTCTACCTCAGTAGTGGTATGGTTGAGGTAAGCAGCAAAAACTCTAAACAAATTTTGAAAATGGGCGTGACTCGCCCCTTTCCTTCGTTACTCTTTGCAAATACTTTTCTACTCTCCCATCTGACAAAATTTGGCGTACATATTTGTTTCATAGCTGCAACTGTTAAATTGAATTTTACCGCTCAAGAGCATTAGTGGTAGCCTGGGTATCCATTTTGATTCTTTTGAACGAAAATCAGTTCAGAATAGAACCATATATGTGTTATTGCGCAGCCGTATAAACACTATTATTCCTTGCCACTTTGTTCGATAACATACTATTTGCTTCTCATCTCAGCTTAAGCGGCCAAAGTGGCAGGGTTAAACTCTAGTCAACTTAACTGGAGTTTAAACTCGCCCTGAAAACCGCGGCCTAACCACACAAAGCAAACAACAACAGAGTTTTAAGTGCACAGCTGGGTATGCAATGTTCGGGTTTCACCCAAACTTAGACTTTCTTACTTGTTTGTCTTTGCAATGTTTAAAAAGCTGATAAAGAAAGTTGGATTAAGTTTCCTGCCTTACAATGAATAATAAATATATCTCATGATCCACAAAACGATTTCTGCTTGACTAACGTTTTCATACATATATCTGTAGTAGAATATAAAATAAATCCATCCCTACCTACTCACAACCTCTTGTTAGTTATTACATGTCACATACGGTGACAGTTGCTGGTGTTTGAAATATGGATATGCATTGTGCATGAAACTTTCATACCTTTACGTGTAAATAAAAATATACATATGAGTATACACACATACATACATGCTGCTAACTGATGCTGAAAATAACAGGTAAAATTCTGAATATTTTGGGCTATGAAAATGAACTATAGCACTTTACTTCAATTGACAGCCGTTGCCACGTAGGATAAACATATATGAATATTTAGTACAGAAAGAGTTTTATAACGACAGAAACTTAGCACAACTGAGCTCTAAATTCCTAAATTTGCACAATTCTAGCAGCGAAAAAAATAGGAAGTGATTTTTTTTATCATGATATCTTCAACGACTGCCAAATTACAGCATGCAAAACTTCTTCTTTTAAAAGTGGGCGGTGCCACCGCCCATTGTCCAAAATTTTACTAATTTCTATTCTGCGTCATAAGGTCAACCCACCTACCAAGTTTTCATCGCTTTATCCGTCTTTGGTAATGAATTATCGCACTTTTTCGGTTTTCGAAATTTTCGATATCGAAAAAGTGGGCGTGGTTATAGTCCGATTTCGTTCATTTTAAATATATATCTGAGATGAGTGCCCAAAAGAAAATAAGTGCCGCAAAATTGACTCAAGTTATCGTGTTTACGAAAGGACGAACGGACGGAAGAACGGACATGGCTAAATGAATTTCTTTTTCGTCCAGATCATTTTGATATATAGAAGTCTATATCTATCTCGATTAGTTTATGCCGTTACGGATTACCGTTATGCGAACAAAATTGATATACTCTGTGAGCTCTGCTCATTTGAGTAAAAAAACAATACTTACATTAAGTTATAATAATACTAAGAGCTAGAAAATAATTACGTAGGTCCTATGTACTAGTCATCACTCTCCTCATCAATCTAGGGCGTTGATCAGACAATTAAATAAAAGCCTGGGCACGTCAAATTTGTATTGATAGCCATAAGTAAGACCAACTGAACCATAATCAGGTTATGCTACGCCTCACATTTTTAGAAATTTCACGCGCCCAACCTAGAACCTACCTAAATATTTCTAGTTTTTAGTATTATTATAATTGAATGCAAGTATTGTTTTCAATAAAACCGTTTAACTTAAAACTTTTTGCTTTACTATTTCATATCGCTACTACCCGCAGACTTTGTGCTACCGATCCAAATTTTACTCAATTGATCTCCCTCCCACGCCCAAGCCCATTCCCACTTCCACTTCCATTCCCATTACCAATCCCAAACCCATCCTACAGCCATTTCCGTTTCCCATTCCCATTCTGATTTCCATTCTCATTCCACTCCCGCTTACTCTTCCATCTCAATTTCTATATCATTTATTGAATACCTGCTTAAAAGAATTGCAAAGCCAAAGCGAGTTTAAAGCAACTTAAGTTACGAAGTTATACTCTATGATTAGTTTTAGAGTTTCAAGAAAACTGGATTAATTATATTTAGCCATCAAAATCGCGCAATCTTTAATACAATACACACTCACTATTTCTAGATAACTCAAAGCAATGCAGTGATTTGATGCTAATCGTTAATGTTCCTAATTCGTGCGTAACAACTGAAAGCTCACAAATCAACCAATGCACAATGTTGCAAGATAAATCACACCATAAGCGAATATCTAATTATCACCTATGGGGATAAACCTACGAACATACGAACGTACATGCATACAACAAAGTAGGATAACTAAGTATAGAATGTACTGGTTGAGAAGCGCGGCAGTGATACAGATGTCTGTAAGTTCACGGATTAGGCGCTTGTACAAATCGACGTCTATGAATCCAGATGTGTAACTGAAGTTGTTTGCATAGGAACGCTGACTTATATCGATGCAATTTGGGTCTTCAGCAGAAGCAGTGCCTTTGTGTAATTGCAACTATTACATAAATATATATGTGAACATACCGTCGCCCACTAACCAGAAGCATGAATGTGCAATTTTTAAGAATTTGTGTTATAGGCCTCGTTATATTAACCTTTACATTCTCTAGGTTCTACTTAAATCTAGAGATTCCTACTCACATGGAAACCCCAATAATTTGCACTGCCATTTTCACGAATGTGTAATTCAATCACACAAAGTTGAGCCAGAAAAATGAATGTAGCACGTTCATGTAGCACATTCATGTTTCTGGCTGGCAACAAGGTAATGATTTTTCTGTTTGTATGACACATTCGTTGATATGGCTCAACAATTTTTGAAAAAAAGTAAGAACAGCTCACATTATTATTATTATTTTTTTTTATTCATTTAAATACATATGTATGTACATACTTTCGATAAGTCACAGCTGCGGATGTTTTCCCAAGTTGGTTTGGTTGGTGGCTGTGCTGCCCGGCTATGGAGCCGGGCCCAAGTAGCGCTCTAGGCGCCATTTTGATGCACTTCCTCCTGGAACCAATTATATTTTAGGCTGATGTACCCTGCATATTGTTTTACTCAAACCACTTGGTTAAAACAATATACCTACTGATTTCCTTGATGTGGCAGTTTGACACCGCCCTTAAGTCCGGCAACACATAATTGCCTAGAGTTCGGGACTGAAATTCGCGAAGGGTGGACACTCGCAGAGGAAGCGAGTAACCTTTCCTCGGCACCCTCCCAAGTACTGTGATGCTCCGATCCCAATCCGCCAACAGAATTGGCCTAGCAGGTTCTTGGTTTGGCCCTAAAATTATTTATTTATTTATTTATCAATATGCAGCGATTTTCCGCGTGTTTTAAGGTTAAAGGCCATACCATGACCACTTGGGCCAATTCTTATAGCGTATTTTGATTCAGCGCATCTAAATGTATAGAGAACATAAGTCGCATTACCTGATCCGACTACTTTTAATTTTTTTTGTATAGCTGTGTTAACAAATATTAGATCAGTTTTTAAAATTTTTGTTGTGCCAGAAAAATGAAAGGTCCAAATCTCGGAAAATAGAAGGGATGCGACCAGAGCAATATCTCAGTTGAAAGAGCATAGGGTGAATATTATACATAGATACGTTTTTATATTAGAAACTAATTCTTATGATTTTGAGGAGCAATAAACTTTGAAACTCGATTCCCAACATATTCATTTTGGCACATTCATGCTTCTGGCAAGCGGCGACGATACTGTATTTCAAGCAATACTAGTTTTAGCATGCAACAATAATACCCACGGCGTATATTTTCATTAAATACTGAATCACAATTGCGCCAGCCTATTCAAGCAAAAATTCACGACATATTTTGATAGTAATGAACTTAAAAAGCAGAGTTCAGTATATCATAATCAAATTATGATTAATTGACGCTTAACCGCCTAAGCGGTTTTGGCTGTCACGCCTACTATTCTTGTTTCGAGATAACTGACTCGATTTGGGAGCACCAGGATGATCAACCCCTCCTCCATCTTGACTTTCCCAGCTCGCGTGGAGTGCACCTTCTTTCCCAGCTGCCAACTGCGGTGTCGACTGAAATACTTTCTTGGCCGTAGCATCTTCGTCCATTTGCAACATGACCTAAGCGCGAAGCCTTATGGTTCTTATTTGCTGCCTGTCTTCAATAGTTAAAGCTTATACATACAGCGCGTAATTTTACCCTCATCAAGTATCAACTCGCCGTCGGCATCGCCTACAGGACCACAAACCTTCCGAAGAACTTTTCTCTCGAGCTCTCCAAGAGCCATCTCAGCTTCTCACAACACCGTACATGATTCCGAGCTATTATCAAACGGTATGATGAGGCACTTGTAGAGCGTGATTTTTTGTTCGCCGAGGAGGACTTTACTTTTCATTGCCCCAATCAGTCCAAGTAACACTTGTTGGCAATAGTTATTCTCTTTTTGATTTCTACTCTTTCTGGATGACAGCAATACTTTGTCTTGTTCTTCATTTATTGGCAAGACCTACTAGACTCTTTATCTAATCCAGATAAGGCAAAACTCATGGCGTGTTTTGTAAGGCTGATAATATCAATAGCATACGCCAGTAATTGTACGCTCTTATAAAAAGTGTACCACCACGGTTTATTTGTAAGAATCGCACGAAAGGGAGTCGCCCTGTCTGAAGCCTCGTTTGGTGTTTGGCGACATGGCCTAGAAGTTAATGTGGTCATATTTATCGTTCCCGAGATAGTCGGGCTAGTTAGCTATGTTGTTTGTTCCGACTGCCGATCTATCAATCACATCGTACACTCCCCAAACCGTCAGGTCTTTATTGTTAATCAACAAACCCAACGGTCCTTCTAAATCCATGCACGCTGATAGTGTTTGACTCACGCCCATTTGACTAGAGCCTTTTAACGCTGCACGGGACTTAATGCATAAAACACAGCAGCATACAATTGACTGTATCTTCGCGCTGTCATAGGGCTGTTTGAGCGTCATCAAAGAGATGGTGTAGTGTCGATTCGCCTATCGTCATGCCTCCTCGCAGCAGCTGACGCATTGTGAAGACCTGATCGATGGTAGATTTCGCGACAGTCGCGCTGCTAATTTTAAATTAGTTCATTGACAAAGGCTTCAGTTTTTCGCACAGTACGCTAGAGAGAACTTATACGAGATATAGCAGACTGATTCCGCGGTAATTGCGCGTGTGGCAGAATCGTTTTGTGATTGGCTAGAGCACACTTTAATCCCAGTCTGGAATGCCTTCCGCTTATCCGAACATATTTTGCATAGAAGTTGATACGTGCTCTCTACCAACTCTTCGTTTCTGTGTTTGAACACCTCGGCGGATGGTCCATCATAATTTAACGTCTTGTGATTTTTTTATCCGCATTTTGCATTCTCATCTCGTCATAGTGGGTGCCGGAAAGTGGTTCCACCATCGGTGATTAGGGTATCGGATTTTTCTTGTTTTCGTTAGCTAGCAATGAGGAGGTGTGTTCCCTACACACTTATGCACATTCTGTACGTAAATTACAGGTCGCCATTATTAGGAATATGGTTCGGTCCTTGAAACCACTATCACCAGATTTTTTGGAAGATTTTTCGGGTATTATTCCTTTTTGCCAAGCGTCTGAAGCTCTTGCACTCGTCGTTCTGGCTCACCTTCTTTCCTTCAAACGGCGATCTCGTGACAGTTTGATAGCGTTCGAATTTCCTGACATAAATTCTCGACGATGTCCGCTAAATGTCTCTTGCGTAATGTCGATTGTATTATACCGGTGTTACTCATATTCTTAATAATTAGTGCCCAGTGTTTAAGTTCTTTCGCAAATACTCTAAATTACTACTCATTCATTCATTTCTCATCTCTATTATTTCAACTAATTGACAAACCGTCATGTGTCATATTATACCCTAAAAGCTTTAATACCATTAAAATTTTTCGAATATTAAAACGGTCACGCTAGTTAAAAAAAACTATTTTGTTTTAAGAAAAACCGCAATTACCAACTCATTCAGCATACTTAAAACAAACACAAATTGAAACAAAACTAATTACTGGATAAACAGAAAAGTGCAGGTGCAGTTTTAAGCCACAGTCCAATAACCGCAAAACTAAGCGTCCCACACACAAACACATACAAAACTACAAAAAACAACAACCGAAAATGTTAAATTCTGAAAAAATAATCCATTCAATAACCACAAAGTAAATCATTTTCAATGTTTATCTCGCTCCTTTCGCTTGTTTACACAAAGCTTATCGCAGACAACAACAACAATTAACTTAAGTGAGCTGATGGCAATTCTAATGACCGACTTATACATAGCATGCGACCGACCGACATACAATTTGCTCCTACACTTAAACTTTTAATAACACTCTCGTAGCTGAGCCGGCATGAAATCACTTTATTAGAAAATTGGCAGCTTAAGCATAAGGAAAGCTAATGGTATTTTCTACTTACGCTTGTTTTGGGGATTTTGTTTTTTCTTCGTCTTGTTTTTATATTTCATTTTGATAGAGTCTTGTTTTTTGGGTAGCCATGTTGCAAACTCTTACAAGCGGATGCAGGAAATAGCTCTTTTGAATTTTCTCTCCAAAAAATATTGAAACGATTTAGTGCAAATCCTCTTATTTGCAACCTTCTGCTAACGTTCGAATCACTAAACTGTTGAATTAATAACTCCACTATTCAATAATGTAAAATGGCTTTATTAGACTACTTTCAAAATAACACTTCTATTGCTCACCAGATAGCGTCTTAAATCAAACTGATTGTCGTGCCTCTACTGTTGCTGCCTTTTATACTGCCTGGTTTCCTCGTTGCATATTTCTAGGCTTTTCTATTCTAAAATTTACTAGTTAGTTATCAGCTATAAAATTACCAGCTATAACTACGTTTATAGCTTCTCATATGCGCGTGTATATGTGAGTAATACTTGCACAAATTATTGCCTTCTTTTGTGAGCATCTCAGATAAGATATATGCATGTGTTTGTGCGTATCTTCTCCGCTGCTCGTGTGGACATATGGGAGACATAATGATTGATTTGATGATGTGCATACGAGTCACTGCTTAGTATCGGCTTAGAGATGATAGTACCGCTTAGTGTTGCTAGTATTCGTCACAACATATTAAACGAGCCGGACTCGTGCGCATCTTACGCAACAAATATAAAAGTCTCATATTAAATATCAACAGAAATCAGCTGTTCTATCAATCAAGCATCTATAAACTTACATGCGCTTGCGTTGCCATCTGGCGAATTTTAGCAACTGCCGGTTATCATCAAACATCTATAAACTTACGTCCGCTTGCGCTGCCATCTGGCGAATGTTAGCCACTGCCGGTATGCAGTGTTAGTTCTAATCAAATATTCACAATAATGTCATAGTATAAAAAGATTTCTTTGTGTGCCCACAATCGTTTATTTTTAACAAATTATTTTAATAAAATATAGCTAAACAAAGCACTACGACTAATAATACCCAAAGCTCGCTAATAGCACGAATCTTTCAAAACAGAGTGATTATGTCCATCACAAGACCGCGTGCATAGAAGAACTGGACAATTAGTTACATAATTTTTGGCGCTATTCCCAATCAGCCCTCTGATAGAAGATCAGGCTTTGTGTATACATGCCTGGGAATCTCGATTCGGGACAACCGCCAGGCCGGCTTCAGGCCTCGAGGCAGCTGCTTGAATGCAGGCCGTATGGGCCATAGCAGTATAGCGCTATTAATATATGGCCAGTGGATTACATGGACCTGTGCCTAAACTTCGAAAGAGATTTCGGTAGCTTGTGCCACCCGGATGGTAAACGCAAGGGTGCGGAAATGGCAGAACATTAAAAACACGTGTATACGATGGGTCCAAATAAAAGAGTCGAGTCTACTGTGTACTGTTTCCATCCAGAATAAAGTAAATCTACAGGCTGCCAGATTATAGCAGTTTTTCAGGCGAAAATTGTTGTAGTGAAGAACGCGGCAGAAATTCAGGAGGAAGCGTACTTAAGCAGCAGTCGCTTCAACATATATGTATATTAATAGTTGAGCGTCATTAGGGTATTATCTCACACGGAGTTGATCAAAAAATGTATTGGAGGACTTCGCTCAGGCTGGACCATGCATCTGTACTGGGTTACCTGACAAAAAGGGATAGAAGGTAAGGAAAAGCCAGATGGAGTTGACAGAGGAGGGTGTAGCATTCGATAAGTAGACCGTAAACATATATATGATCCATCAAGCAGAAAGGCATGACAGCAGACCGGTTCTACAAAATTTCTATGATCATAAATACCAACTGGGCAATGTTTTCTGGCGTCATATCTTAAAAGCATGCCTCGTTAGTATCAGCAAATGTAGGAAGTGTGAGCTGCACGAAGAAACCGTTGAGAGCGTTCACTGTTCATGTCCTGCGATTGCGAGGTCAAGGCTCCAGCTTATAGAGGCGGTAGAGTTGCCAGATCTCGTGGCTGTTCTGAAGCTAGTTCTATAAAACTTCTGGTATGCACCAAGTGGCCGGAGTTATTCTATAATGAATTCTCTGGTAGCTGATTGTGTTTTCCGTTTTGGTCTTCAAACAAGTTCTGGTAACACTATGGACACTTGCAGTCTATGTAAGGTTTTTATGAGGGTCCAGTTTAACCTATCGTTCGATGATATAATTAGAAATTTCAAACTATAATATAGTGTCATTTATGACTGCATACTTTAAGGCGCAGCATATATTTTCAAGGGATTTTTGGCGCCAGAGTTTTAGTAATAGTGTTTTTCAGAATCTACCTACCGAATACATATCAAAACAAAGAAGATGTAGTTCGGAGAAAAAACTGCAAACGCTGCCAAAATGTTATTGCAAATTATTACAAAAATTGTTTTGGCATTTTCGCAAATGAAGTATTTGAGATAAGCTTGGCGAACGAAATAAAAATATGCGAGCGAAAATAAAATGAAAATACTGCTACAATAACAGAATTACTGGTGTAGACGGATTGGCAGACAGAGAAACAAATAGCAATGTGGTAAAATGGAAAATTAAAAAATACAGCCAAAAGTGTGCCAAAACATGTTTTGGGTGGTGCATTGCCATAACAAAGGTGCAAATGATTAACAAGCTGTGCGGATTTATGGAAATACGTTATGCGGATTCGCAGGAATGTGTGCCAAGAGTAGGGAGCGAAAGCCAATGTGGGAGCAATTTGCAAATGAAAATTATAATAAGACAATAGATAAGAACCAAGTAAATATTTAATTTGGATAATGCTTAGCCGTTAAGTCGAAATGGATTGAAAGCATAATTGCTGCAAATGGATAATGACAAGAACGCAAATGAATGGTGATTCCAAAAATAGGTGTAATAAAAAGTTGGCTAGCAATAAAAAGTGCATTACTAAGGAAACACTAAATTTATTATAAAACGTTGGGCACCACCACGTTCAAATATTGCCAATATTCCTACAAAGAGAGCGAAAATCGAAAGCCCCTAATATATGCAATATTTACTTATAAGCATTCCAACAAATGGTGCATACTTTTAGGCGCGCTTTGTAAATTATCAAAACTCTCGGCGCGAGTTCTTGCATTATAAAAATTTCAAGAGTACTGCTAAATTATTTTAATTTCGGAATAATCCCATGCGGCAAGAAAATATCAGGTTTTCTAAGTATCCTAAAAGGTAGTGGCGTGCAATTCAATTGCTTGATCTACGCATATGAAACCTCTCTCTTTCCAATACCAATAGTAGATGATAGACTTTGGTGATATTCACTGCATCAATCTTTCATGGAAAATTCTTCTAGAGAAGCATGTGTTGTATAGTTACTTCAAAGGTGGGGACGTGCTGCCAAAGTGATGGCCTAAGCTGATGACCTGGATTTTCTTGTCAGAGGTAAATTTCTGAGTACACTGAGCGACGTTTACAGGGTTAACTAGGTGTCGTATCATGTATAGTTGTCAACTTAGCAAAACGGATCTCGTTCTTTCTACGCGGAGTTTACAAGATCCTGAATATAGATCACCCTCTGTATGGAGAAGCTTTAAGTGGTCAACCGGCAAACGAAATGGTGGTCAAGCCGTTCTCTTAGGCGACGTTCTGGTCTGGTGAAGGCACTAAACACTTCCTACACGGTCAAAAGGTTGGAAGCAGTACAGCGATTGGCGAATAAGTTGAGTAAACGGAGCCCTTCGAACAACACCCCACACTGGTTCTAAACAGCGACGCGGGGTAGAAGTTTGCGAATTATACTGAATATTATGCCCGACTGCGGACTGGCAGGACAGACAGCAGTGTGCCGGCTTTCGTCTGTTGCCACTTCCATCGCTCATATTCCCTCATAGGAGGAACCGAGTGTGGAATTAATGCGGGAGGGGAGAGTCTGGCGAACATGTTCACGGTTGGATCCAGTCTGAACGGAGGGAGCTTTGAAGTATTTTCCCTTAGAGGACGAGGCATAAATATAGATCGGAAATACTTGGCTCTCCGAACGAAACTCTCAATATCGATGTGAGCCTTATTCGTAGCTTTATCAATGCTAGGAAAACGATACGCTAATTATCTGGTAGTCAGTTTCCTGTTGGATATGTGTCACAATGGACCAATATAAGTGTTAATGTGAGATGTTTTTTTACGAGACAGATGCCACCAACCTAACCTAATTTAGGCTTCGTACGATCACAGCTGGGTTTCTGACTAAAAAAAATCGGGAAATTCCATTGCCCCACTGCACCTATGTTACGTCTTAAGAAGCTGCAAGTTTGAGGAGGAGTCAATTCATCACTTTCTCTATCGATGTCCAGGACTGAAACAAGACGGTAAGATTTCTGAGCGCACGGTTTTTCTACAGTCGGGCATACGTTAGCAAGGTGAATCTTTCGCTACTACTTAAGGTCATCAGAGAAAGCCCCTATTTAGTTCTTCGTTGAGAACAACTGGGAAATACACTGGTTGGATAAATGTCCCCACCAACCGGTGAGGAAATTCACAAAAGACAAAAATATCCCTTAGTGGAAGTGGGGCGTTCCCATGCACACGCTATCAACCTAACTTCACCTAACCCAACATATAGATAAAGAAAATTTTGTGAATGGAACTTGTATTACAACGAGCTGCCCATTAAACAGGGCAAGCATGAGTGCACTTTAAAGATACTTTAAGCTGATAAATATGAAATAAATGGGCGTCAAGTAAAAATATTTTTTCTGCTCCTTACCTTCAGGACAGACGCTCATTGGCGATTAAGTTGAAGGTTTTGTAATATTTTTCCAAGA
>JARSSU010023746.1:0-19305 GCA_029619165.1 Eurosta solidaginis
CGTTTATGTTAGATCAAGTGTCCTGCCTGCTTTATTCTGTTTTTGTGGCTTCATTTACCTTAGCTCAAGTAGTGATTGTGAGTATCACTGTATAAGCCTTTTCTTTTCTGAAATACTTGTTGCCTCAGTATACATGATCAAGCCCTTAATAAAGTTATCTCCTACCTCGCCTCCACCTAAGCAAAATATGTTCTAAATATCTATTCATTTTATTAGTGCATACCAAAGAACATTTAAACTTTAAACTCACTCTAACCATATTTCACTTTTGCGAAGTCTTAATTAATCATATTACAACTAGAGTATATGTAAACTTAAGAAAGAATTGCGAGTTGCAACACTGCCCACATCATAACACCGCTGTTGTATATAATCAGGTAAAAGGACGTGTGTAACTGCTTTTTGCGATTGACGAGACTCAGAAAGTTCCTAAAAAACAATTCTTTTTTTCACAAAGAGAAAAAAACGGAAATTAAATACCCTTGAAGAGTAAACCTACCACTAAATTTTCCCATTCCTTTTTCAATCATTTCCCACCATAGAGCGAAATACCACCGTACACCCGTTTCGTAACCTAGCGCGTCGTTTTAGGTTGGGCGGGTTTCTTCGTCCATTTTTGGTTGCCATAATTTTTAATTATAGGAATAGAAAAACAACTACCTAATTGCGTTCCTCCTTGCGCGGTCGGCGTAAATAAACAAAAAAAGCGGTAACAACTTTGGCCAGAAGAGAAAACTGCTCAATTTTAATGTTCACTACGAATAATTTCGTAACAAACAAAAATAAGTATATAGTCTACATCACTGACGATCACTACTCCTACACACCTAAACCGCCGAATTGTTAAATATCATAACGGTGTAAAGAGGGCAAATAGAAAATTTTAAAACTTTTTTTTACTTTTTTTTTTTTTTTTTTTTTTAGGTAACGTTCCTATAAACAAATTTATCATCATAAAATATTTTCAACGACTTCAAAATTACAGCTTGCAGCTCTTGTGTTGCAAAATTTATTTGAAATTACCGTCTTTTAAAATTAGAGGAGGCGCGGTGCCACGACCCATTGTCCAAATTTATACCAATTTCTATTCTGCTGCTCATAAGTTCAAAACACGCACCCACCAAGTTTCAACATAATCAGTCCATCGCTTATATCTGCTTTTTGGTAATGAATTATTATGAAATGTGAATGAAACTGAAGCTTCTATTTGCTTCTAGGTCTAGCCAAGTATGGCAAAAGTACAGTTTATATGGGGTACATAATATATATAACACCGATCTCTATGATTTTTTTCGACAACATATATACTATATACGTATGTATGTGGTGAAATTTGAAGCTTCTAGCTCTTAAATGGGCCAGAAAGTGCGAAAAGTTTCTACCTGAACAATCGGTTGTATGAGATATATACTATTGTGACGAATATTAGTGACATTAATAGCGTTTTCTCTTCTGGCCAAAGTGTTACGCTTTTTGTACGCGCGCGCAAGGGTTGTTTTTTCTATTCTAAAAAATAGGCAACGCCTTTTACGGGGTATTTCGTTCTCTTGTGAAAATTGTTGCCTGCTCGCAACGCAAAAGCGTTACACTTTTACCCTGTATAAAATGGTAGTGCGAACTCTCAATTCGCTCTTAAGTTCCACATATACTCTGTTAATATGAGTGAATATGGTGAGTTGAAATGTTCTTTTGTATGCACTATAAATGTTGAAAATTTTCTGGGGTAGGAGTAACTCTATTAAAGCTTTACCATTTACTTAGGCAACAATTTATTTCAGAAAAGAAAACGCTATAAGTGATACTCACATCACTAGTCTGATGCTAAGTAAATGAAGCCACAACAACAATAAAGCAGACAGTACATAAACGAATCAATCATTATGTCTACACATATGTACGTACACGCAGCGGAGAAAGACGCACAAACACATGCATATATCTTATCTGAGATGCTCCCAAAAGTCAGCATAATCACGCGCATGTGAGAAGCTATAACGTGCATCTGTAGATATGTTATGGCTGGTAATTTTATAGCTGGTAGCAAATTCTAGAAATAGAACGCTTGGAAATATATCAACGAGGAAACCAAAAAGTATAAAAGCAGCAGCAGCTGAGGCACGACAATTCAGTTTGATTTAAGCACGCTATCTGTTGAGCAGTGGAAGTATTATTGTGAAGTGCCATTTTGCATTATTGAATAGTGGAATTATTTATTCAACAGTTTAGTGATTCGAACGTTAGTAGAAGGTTGCAAATAAGCAGAATTTCCAAAAATCGTACAATGGGTGTCAGAAGAGGAATTGTTGATAATTCCGAAGATTTCGAGTACAACACGGACTATGCAAAGTGGAGTGGAATTGAAGATCCAGCAATTGTAAAAGAGTGGAGAACCGTGGGTGAGTACAACCGCAATACGATCGAACTTCAAGCACGTCGGCTTACGAGATGCTATGGAGTCGAAGGAATAATGTGGGACAGTACGTCTTGCAAAAGTCTTGATACAGCGACGAGACAACATTCAAATGGAAGAGACAGTTACGCAGGCGATTGCGAGCACAGACTTGAACTATGAGATGGCTGCAATATCTGCACAACGTCGACAGTAACATCCAAGATGGAACTCAACTCACTGGAAGAACAGAAAACATATACTGGCATCCAACTGGAATCGCAGAGACACGCATAACGTCAGAATCACAAGAAGAAACGCGTATTTCAGAAATGTCGACACAGATATACTCCAAGTTGTAAAACACACAGCTAGAAGAACAGAAGACATATATAGCCGAGCGTTTGTAAGCACAGAGGCTCGCATATCATCGACAGTGTCAGAACAGGAAGCCAAGGGTATCATCAAAACTGGAATGCACAGGATGCACAATCGACTCAATTCAGGCAGAAGCTGTCGATCATTAAAAGTCGTATGGAGCAGAGTTGCAACTAAATCGTCCAGCAGTTTCAGCGAGTATCCCAAAGGTAAAAACACGCATCCTTGTGACGAGCTCTTCTGTTCCTTTCCAGGTATTAAAGCTGCAATTTGAGAGAGACGCCAGCAGTGAACACCTGGATGCTGAAGATAAAGTGCTGTGCCCTGTTGCATGTACATTGAAAGGCCTGCAGCTTGAGATTTACAAACCATTCCGAGGGCGAACGGAACTTGTATGAAGCATGTTTGGGCGCTCTAGATATACCATACGGAACCAAGCATAGGAGACATTGGTACCAATGGAGTTACTGGACCGGTTCCTAGAGGCTGAACCTTGCGAAGAGTTTGCGTCGTGATGTTGCAAGGCTGGCACATTCTAGCGAATGCGGACGCACCCGCTGGAATACACGACAAGGTTAAAATTTTGAGCTTTGTACATGTGAATACGGGAAGTCGAATGCAGCGAGCGACATACGCAAAACCAAAACCTACATTTGCAGAACAACGGTATCACATGCTCTGATCAGCAAACAGCGTCGCTTCTGTGTAAGCCAGTTTTCAAGCACGCCGTGTGTGAAGTAGAGAGAAGAGCCAGATTGGTAGACGCAATTTTGGGGAACTTTAAAAGGAACGCAGCAGAGACTAATGGTGCAATAAAATGTTTAAGTGTGAAAAGCCAGGGCACAATGCATGTCATGCAGTCAGCGGTCCTGGTAGTTCCAACTTGGTCTGGTCGTAAACGTAACGCTGGAGAGATAAGCAAGAGCGAGTCAGATGTAAAGATCGAAACTTGCCCAGCTAATGAATGTCCTGTAATACTATTATCCGCAAATTGGACAGAAACTCGAGCAGTCTCCAGTCACAGGAATACGTGGATGGCAAGGAACGTGTACGACTGTAGTATACGGGTCGCATCTCATCCTTATCCGATGCTGATTTGATCAACACTAGGGTAAGCCATTCACCCGAGCAAGGTTGCGTACTGGCACTGCGAGTATAACCAGTCCTGGGAGAAGTTATACGTGAAGTCTTATCGGTAAAGGTCACGGTCTCACACCAAATTCGTTGTGGCGGAGATATGTTGATGAAGTGATATGGGAGGGGACTTCTAGTTGAGCCATGACATCAAGATCGATATGCCGAGAGGACTTGCGCTATGAGAACCAGGATGTGACACTTACTTCAGTTGGGAAAGAAGGGTTCAGCAGTAATCGGTACTGGCTGGAGCGGAGTGCCGAAAGAGACACACGAAAGTCAAAGGTGAGTTCATGGATCAGAATGGGCCAAATAAATCGAATCAAGATACCTGCGAGAGAAAGCACTGGCGTGACAACCCAATGGACGCACTAAAACGAGGAAAGAATTTTGCAGAAAGAGAATGCAAGGGCACACTACTGTTGTGAAACGTGGTGAACGATATGATTATGCAACGCCAATCCGCCAAGATCAGCTCTGCGAAGTAGTTCATTGGCCAACAACAGGGTGTGGGGGACCGCCCGGAGGGTAATGATTAGTAGGCTGAAACACGGGTACGACAAGAACTATAATCGGAAGGTTTCTGGATGGGAGCGTTGATACTGCTGTACAAACAAACCGCCTTTTTCACCAGCGGAAAGGTGTTCCATCCAAATTGGTGCAGTGGGAAGCCATCCCTTCAATGTGTCGCCTTGTCGTAGGAGAAGGGGCTTAAGTATCATGTTGGAATCTCCTCTGCGGAGGGGTCCCAACACGAGACGAACTAAGAGGAAAGCCCCATATGTCTACAGCGTCGATGGCGTGTTCAGAAGAACGCATCACTTGTCGCTGCAGGAGATGTGAGGATTGCCGCACCAACAACACCCAAGCCAAGGTGTTGAGGTACCCGTGCCGATGGCTGTGTGGTCAGCGGGTGTATATGAAAGGCTGATCGCGAACGGTCCCCTCCGATGCCCGGGCAAGGTCGGTTGTATAAGTGCCTTACTCCCGTATGCTGGCTCTGCCGGGGGCTGACTAAACCATTCCATGCAAACTCGTGGGAACTGTATGCCCAAAGAAATAAAAATAATAAAAAGGAGGGGGAGAAAGGGAGCGTTCTGGGAACGCTCTCTGAAGACGATCTTCTGGCGACGCAAACAAACTCCTGGGGGAGCTCAACCTGGCGGAGCTGGGTGAGGATGGGTCGTCAATCCTCGGAAGGCGAGCAGGCGAGTCTCAACTCAATGATCAGGGTGGCTCAAATTAACCTGCAGCACTCTAAAGTCGCCTCGGATAACCTGCTGGTCTCCTCAGAGAGGAGGACATTGATGTCTGCCTAGTGCAGGAACCATGGGTCTTGCGGTCACAGGTTATGGCCTAAAGACCGAAACTAGAACCTTTTTTACACACATGGAGAAGGTAAACAGATGGCTTGTATCCTCATTAGGAATATATTAGGCTTTCTTTTTACCTAATATCAGTAGTTACGACGTTGCTGTGGTCAAGGTCGAGTCAAGAAGCGGCCGATGCATGACGGTGCCTCGGCTTATATGGCCCACGCTCGCCCGCTCCTCCAGAGGAGGTAGCGCAAATGGTAGCACAAACAGCCAAGAAGGAGACGGTCGTGATGGGTTGCGACGCCAACGCAAGGCACGCGGTTCGGGGGAGCAGCGAGATAAACGAACGGGGTGAGTCTCTGTTTGAATTTATATTAGCTAACAACCTTTACGTATGTAACAAGGGCAGCTCTCCCACCTTTAGTTTTCCGAGTACGGCGAACTACCCGGGGTGGGAGAGAAGTCCTTGATATAACACTAACATCTGACTCCCGGGAGCTTACGGTTAGAAACTGGGAGGTGTCGAAAAAACTTTCCCTGTCGGATCACCGGTTGATCCTTTTCAACATAGACTGGGAAAAAGAAATAAGTCAGCCGCACAGAAACCCTAAACGCGTCCTGGAGCCTATTTGACAAGATAGTCAGTGATAGGCTCCATAGAAGTAGGACGCCTATTCAATCTACAGACAGTCTTGACGACCGAGTCCGGTCTCTGAGAAAAGTTTTCAGGTGGCCTTTAAAGTCGCCTGTCCAATTTCGAGGAGCAAAAAGACCTTCCCACCGTGGTGGGACAAAAATCTCAGCGACCTGAGGTCAAAGCTGAGGAGGGTCTTCAACGACTGTCACTTCAGGAACGATTTCCAGGAGTACAGGACGGCTCTGAGGGAGTATAAGAAAGCCATATGGACAGCAAAATCAAGCTCCTGGCGAGAACACTGCGAGTCGATTGAGTCCACGAAGGACTCAGCCAGGCTGGGAAAGATTCTTGCCAAGAGTCATTCAAACAAGACATTTGTCAAGCGCGCCGATGGAACATGGGCAGGATCGGCGGCTGAGACTCTAAACATCCTTGTAGATGCTCACTTCCCGGATGGATCGGGGGAGGGAGTACGCGATACAGAGACGGCACATCAGGAAGTACCTGTTGGCCTCATAGACAACCTTTTAGCGGAGAAGAAAATTGCATGGGCATAGATAGCTTCTCTCCATATAAATCACCGGGCGTGGATGGTATTCTACCTATTATGCTGCAGAAGACTCAGAAATCTTTGGTTAAGGAACTAAAGGAGATCTTCGAGGCATGCATTCGTCTCAATCACATTCCGTCTCGTGGACGAAAACAAGGGTGGTGTTTTCATCCCTAAGGCCGGCAGAAGGGGGCATGAAGTAGCCAAAGACTTTCACCTCTGCTTTGGTTGATCACCATAAATGAAATCCTAGGAAAACTTAACGCAGGGGGGTTAAGATCGTGGCGTATGCCGACGACGTGGCGATCTTGGTCTCTGGTCCTTTCCCCTCCGTAATGAGCGAAATCATGGAAAGGGCCTTGGCTAAACTCAGCAGGTGGGCAAGGGATGTGGCCTTAGGTTAAATCCCGACAAGACGGACCTGCTTCTCTTCACGAGGAAGTACAAGCCACCTGCCTTCAGACTACCATTCTTAAACGGCCAGCAACTAACCCTGTCATCGAGTACCAAGTATCTGGGACTAACAATTGACGGCAAGTTGAATTGGAAAGTATGCATCGAAGAGCGGGTACGGAAGGCCTGCATCGCCTTCTATGCCTGCAAATCAATGTTTGGTAAGAAATGGGGACTCAAGCCAAGCATGGTACTTTGGATGTACGAGGCGGTGGTGCGACCGGTGCTTACCTATGGTTCCATAGTCTGTGGGAAGCTCTAAGTAAGAGCTACAATCTCACCAGCCTGCAAAAAGTCCAGCGCACTGCGTGTGTTGGTGCCATAGGGGCCGGACGCACTTGCCCCACAGCTGCTTTAGACCCCATTTTGCACCTGCTTCCGATCGACTTGCATATACTTTGTACATCGTCACAAACCGCACTGAGACTCAGGGAGTCTGGGTGTTGGAAGGATACTCAGCAAGGGCATAGTAGTATCCTAAAGAAACTTCCGGATGGTACATGTAGTACCGAGACAGATTACTACCCTCGCAAACTGAAGTTTGAGTACGGTTGTAATACCGCCATTCCAAGCAGGAACGAGTGGAAGAGAAACCCGGGCATAAGGGTCGACGACATCCAAATCTACACTGACGGCTCCAAGATGGAATCGGGAGTGGGGGCCGGAGTCTTCTCTGAGTCCCTAGATTTGTCTGCATCATTCAGACTCCCATCGCACTGCAGCGTGTTTCAAGCAGAAATCCTCGCGATTTGGCAAGCCTGCAAATCACTGGAGGGCTTGAATGTAGCTGGTAAAGTTTGCATCCTGTCGGATAGCCAAGCAGCGATAAAAGCGCTTTCCTCGCCACACATTAACTCAAAATTAGTGTGGGCTTGTAAGCGACTCATATCCCAGTTATCCACCAATCTAGAACTACTGCGTTATCTGGGTCCGGGTCATAGGGGGATAGAGGGTAACGAGAAGGCCGACGAGCTAGCACGCAGGGGCTCATCGGAGATGAACGAGGAAATAACCAGTGTCGAAGTAGGCATACCCTTAGCAGTAGCCAAGGGGAATATCCAAAGCTTCTACTTGAAGAAAGCACAAACAAGTGGAATAACATCACCACCTGTGCAATATCAAAATCCATTTGGCCAAACTATGATGGAAAGAGGACGAGAAGTCTTCTGAACAAATCCAGGGCTAACACACGCAAACTGATAGCAGTCTGCACCGGTCATTGGGCAGTAGGTACGCATGCGGAAAAGATGGGCATTCCGTATAACGACTACTGCAGAAGCTGCAAAGATCCAAATGCCAGGGAGACAGTAGAACACTTTATGTGTAAATGCCCGGCTCTAGCTAGAGCCCGACTAAGGTTCCTTGGAACCCCGTTTCTAGAAGACCTCAGAGGTTTATCTGTGATAGCAATCCCGAATATTCTTAATTTTATCAACAACTCTGGCTGGTTGTAATACATTGACCGTAACATTCCGTAGGTTTTTAGACGAGTTACATGGCATCAAAACGGCTTTAAATAGCTACTTGGGCGACCAGGGTCGCAGCCATTTCACCTACCTACCTATTTGGGAAAGCCCGTGCAGAGTTGTGAAGAGGATCAGTGATGTCATCTACCGCATCCACAAACCATTAGGAAAACCAACGAAATAGAGGGGTTGTTCATTTGGACAGGCTAGCAGCGGTAGATCGAGAGATTTTTCTGATCGGGACGATCAGACTTAGGTGGGGGCAGTGTGACGAATATTAGTGACACTAAGTGATACTAAAATCACTAGCCTGATACTAAGTAAATGAAGCCACAACAACCATAAAGCAGGCAGTCACTTCTATCTACATAAATGAATCAATCATTATGTCTACACATATGTACGTACACGCAGCGGAGAGAGATTCACAAACACATGCATATATCTTATCTGATATACTCCCAAAAGTAGGTAATCATCTGTGGAAGTATCACTCACATATACACGCGCATACAAGAAGCTAAACGTGCATCTGTAGCTATAGCTGGTAATTTTATAGCTGGTAACTAAGTTAAATTCTAGAGAAACGACTAGAAGTATGCAAAGGAGGAAATCAGAGAGTATAAAAGGAGGTAAGCACGCTATCTGTTGAGAAGTAGAAGTGTTATTATAAAGTACTTTAATAAAGGCCATTTTGCATTATTGCATAGTGGAGTTATTTCTTATTCAACAGTTTAAGTGGTGATTCGAACGTTTGTAAAAGGTTGCAAATAAGCGTGAATTTGTACTAAATTCGTGTTCACTATATATACCATCGATCTCTATGATTTTTTCACACACATTATATGTTATATACCTAACCAATCGGTGAAAATTTGAAGCTTCTAGCTGTTAAAATTGGCAGAAATTGCGAAAAGTTCTTATCTGAAGGAGATATATACTATATATACCACCGATCTCTATGATTTTTTCAGACAACATTATATGCTATATACTAAGCATTTGGTGAAATTTGAAGCATCAGCTGTTAAAATGGGCTGAAATTGCGAATATATATACCACCATATATTATCTATATATACCACCGAGCTCTATGATTTTTTTCAGACAACATATAGCTATATGAGTCATTATTTAGAAATCGTACGGATTTGTTGAAAAAAAATTCACTTTTTTAAAAGACACCAAATTTATTTGTTGAATATTTTCGCATTTAAGAGCCAGCACATATATCAGGATTTCCTCGAAAAAAAATTTTTTCAGAGATCTGCATATGCTCAGATTCGATGGGTAAGCAAACTTGCCCACATTCAAAATGCTATATCTTTAGTTCCACTCGCCGTATCTTATTCGTTTTTATTCCGTTTTGAAGGTAATAATATTTGCTTTGTAACTGCGTTAAAAAATATATAATTATAAAAATTAAAATAATGAATAAAAAATGAATTATTTAAATAATTATTACATACTGTTTTCCCACACGAAATTTTCGAAAAAATATATATAGTATGCGATACACTTTCGTCGTCGTTGGACAATTTTGTGGTTCAAAAGATATGAACTTATTTCTGACCTGACCTCGAGCAACTTGCTTACATTTACTTGCAGCAGGTACGTGCTACAATTGTATACAGCCAACGCCTGCCTGTGTATGCATGCATGGTCAACTCAACTACAACATACATACATATATCATATATGTTCTACTAATGACTTAGCAGGTAGCTAGTTTTACGAAATTATTATTTATGTCAGAATTAGTATAACTAGATGTAAGATTGTAAATAGAAACCAGAATCAAATTTTATTTCAATGTAGAAACTTCGTTCATTTCTTTAATTCAGAAACTTCTTGTTTTGTATTGCGAGTTTTAAATAAATATTATTAGGAAAATGCCGAAAGTTAAATGTTTTAATCCATTTGATTTGCCTCCGCACTCAAACACCAAAAAACTACGGGACTCTGAGAAAAGTAAAAACCATTTATTGACGCTGGATATTCCTGTAACAAAAAAAGCGATGGAACAACGAATTTGCAACAAATGCCGACTGATGTTTCTTAGTTACAACTTTCAAACGTCACACATCCAATGTTCCTTTACGTATCGTGATTTTAGAGGCATAGATTACAGTTCCCTTAATGCAGCGGTGGAGTCGGTCGAGGGAAGCTTGATTCGTACGCTGACATCGGTCGATGATCAGCATCATTCCTACAGAACCATATTATTAGGCTTTTCGACAACCATGTGCCAGTGAAACTCAAAGCTGCTACACGCAATAATACCCCTTGGTTTAGTGCCAGTCTAAAACACTTAATTCACCAGCGTAACCTTGCTTACTCACGATGGAAAAGATACAAAACCCTGGAGGATCACAACTGCTTCAAAGCAGCTAGGATCGCTGCAAACAAAGCCGTTAGGTCAGCTAACAGAAATTTTATAATAACAAGTGCCGTGCTGCTTTGAGTTCGAAGGAAACCTGGAATTTGATTAAAGATATGGTATCGGAAAATTCAAATGCGATATTTCTGTCCTCCCTGATGTAGACATTAACGAGATAAATATACATTTTGTAATCTGCCAATCTCAACTGACAATATATGTGCTGACAATTATTGTATTCGCGCTAATATTGATTTTGGTCCTCTTGAGTTTGCTAGTGTCGATGATTGTGATGTCATTTAAGCCATTCTTCAGTAAAACTCTAATGCTATGGATTCGATGGTATATGTCCGAAATTTTTAAAAATAATTCTTCTAAAATCCTTCCTCACTTAACCTACTTGGCTAACTCTGTGCTGACGTCCTGTGTATTTCCCAAATGTTGGAAAGTTGCTAAGGTAATCCAATCCCCAAGCAAAACAAGGAGTATAGACTTATAACTATTCTGCCTTTCCTTTCCAATTTCGTCGAACGAATTTTGCACTGCCAGATAAATACTTATGTGCAGGATAATAACCTTCTCACAGATTCCCAGTCTGGATTCAGGTCAATCGTAGCTGTAAACGGCGCTCCTATCGGTGATAGAGGGATATTCGAGAACAAGTTGCCAAAATTTTTACTGCTTTCCTAACTCTTCTCGACCATTCAAAGCGTTTGACTCGGTCGACCACGCCGTTCTCTGCAAGAAGCTGGACAACCTATTTAATTTCTCCAACTGTGCCACAACCCTAAACAGATCGTATTTGACCGACCGAACTCAGGCAGTACGTGTTGGTAGCAGAAAGTCTGACTTCGTCAGTGTTTTAAGAGGCGTCCCACAAGGCTCAATCTTCGGTCCCCTGTTTATTTGTTTTGTATGTAAACGATTTGGCTGGTGTTCTCAAGTATTGTATATTCACATTTATGCTGACGACGTACAATTGTATATGTGCTGTCCTAGTGATCGTACCAGTTCATGTATTAATAACTTAAATTACGATTGTGTTAAATTGGTACGTGGGCTTCTATGAACGGCTTATGTCTTAACCCTAAGAAGTCGAAATGTATAGTCATTCATAGAAGGTCACTAGATAAAGATAAAAGTGGAATGGAAAATTTAATTTTTTAGACAACACTATTATAGAAAACTTTGACACGGCTAAAAATCTAGGTGTAGTTTTTAACAAAACCTTGACATGGAAAGATCACAACTTCCGCACAGTGGGAAAAGTGTATGGGATGCTTCGTACACTCTGGCTTACACAATATTTTACTCCGTTACATATTCATCTACTAATGGCAAAAGCGTACTTAATACCTACGCTCGTTTATGGTTGTGAGATTTACTCTAACTGTGACTATGTATGTAATAGGAACTTAATGTTGTTTATAACAACATTGCTAGATACGTCGATGGGTTGAAAAGACTTGAACACGTCTCTCATCATGCTTACAGGTTGCAAAACATTTCTTTCGATAACCTTATTAAACTTAAACGCTCATTACGCTACATAAATAATATATATGAAGGAACCTGACTATCTGTATCGGAGGCTAAATTTTTCTCCAGTCGTCTAGATCTGTTCTCCTTACCCACTTCAGACATCGTATGCTAATATCTGATCGCCAGTTCTTCATTACTTCCATACGTCTTTGGAACTCGCTCCCTTCTAGACTTAGGCTTATAAGCAATGCTCTGGTCTTCAATAAAGAATTAACAAGTTTCTATAATAACCTAGACAATTAAAATACTGATTTCTTCTAAGCAAATGTACTCTATCATTCGTTTATTTATTTATTTATTATTTATTGAATATATTATTTATTGTAACCTTTCTTAGCCATAGCCATTAGCTTTAAGTTTCAAGTTTAAATTGTTCCTATTTTATGCCTTTTACCGACTAGCACTATAAAATATTTTTGCCAAATTGTTGTGCTGGGATGAGTTGCCTAATAATACAAATACAAAGCTATCTAAAATCAACAAGATAATGAGGTTTGTATATACTTGCATATATAATAATTGAATATAAAAATTTAGAAACAATATATCTATTTATGTAACTCATATGTAAAACATTGGCAGCTGCCCCCATGTACACATATGGTTTTCCAAATTTTAACTTCATATTATTAAATTCGTCAAATATTAGGTACTTATCATACATTTATTCGTTTTTTCCAGATGACAGAATCAGATGATATTAATTTCAGCGAAGTACTCACTGAAACTGATAGCGACGTGAATTACGCTCCGGAATGTTCTACATCTGTATCATTGGAGAAAGACAGAGAAGACATGTTCGAGGCAACTAGTTTAATCAACAAAGGCTTAGATATATCGAAGTTTCACCAATTCAAAAAAAGGGTTCATCAAAAACGCTATTCAACTGAAAAAATGCAGAATGTTTCTAAAGCAATTCCAGGAAAAATGTTTGGTATACCCAGTAATGACAACGTTTGCTTCGATGAAAATGGTGAAAACGAAATATTACAAACTCTAAAGACGCAATCGATACCACCAGTAATCGAGACAAACAACTCAGAATTTTAACTATTTGAAAAGATTGGCCTCATCAGAAAATTCAACATCATTTCTTTGCTACCGTTCATATGATAACTGTTGCTAAAAAAATTGCTGAGGAAAAAGGAATTCTGGAAGAAGCAAATCCCAAGAGTCATCCATCATTAGAAAGAGAAGTTATTGATTTAATAGCACAGTTTTATGAACTGGATGAAAATAGTCGTGTGATGGCCGGGAAAAAAGATTTTGTCTCCGTAAAAATTAATAACGAAAGCATTCATGTGGAAAAGAGCTACTCTGATAAACTTACGCGAACTTCATCAAATGTTTAAGGAAAATCACCCCACGGTTAAGTGTAGTTTTCAAAATTTGCAACTTTGAGGCCAAAACATTGTGTTCTAGCAGGTTGAAGTGATACTCATTCAGTATGTGTTTGCACTATACATGAGAACGTCAAATTATTAGTCGAAGGACCTAACATCAAACATCTAACTGCTGAGTCTGTGCACCCAATAAAAAGCTATCAAGACTGTTTAAAACGTATGTTATGTTTTAATGCATCAACAAATTGTTATTTCGGAAAATGTGCCCATTGCCCTGGGGCAACAAATTTGATCGATGGAATAAGAACAATTTTGGAGGATAGCTTCATTGAGGAAATAACTTACAAACAATGGGTAAACGTTGATAGAACCACTTTGCAAGTAATGGTATCCCCAGTTGATGAATAGTTACAAATATTAGAGTCCGGTTTAAAAAAATTAGTGTTGCATTCATACATAGTTAAAAGCCAAAACAAGTTTATAAGCAGCAAAACAGTATCTTTGCCAGAAAATGAATGCATCGTTCTCTGAGGTTTTTCCGAAAACTATGCATTTGTTCGTGCAAAATGCTGCTCAAGGAATTCATTGGAATAACAATCAGGCAACAATTCATCCATTTGCCATTTATTAGAGGCATGAAAGCGGCGAAATTCGTATGAAACTTTGTTGTCATTTCGGACTGTTTACATCACAACACAATTGCCTTGCATTTATTTCAAAAATACCTAGTGGAATATGTTAAAAATAACTTTGAAGATATTTCCAAAATTACATATTTTTCTGATGGGGCAAGTGCACAGTATTAAAAACAAAAAGAATTTTGTTAATCTTACCCACCATCAAAAAGATTTTGGCTTGAGTGCGGAGTGGGCCTTTTTTCCAACTTCACATGGCAAAAATGCATGCGATGGTTTAGGTGGGACCTGAAAAGATTGGCTTCCAGAGCAAGTCTACAGAGAGCGAATAATCCAATTCAAACGCCAAAAGAATTATTTGATTGGACAATAGCGGCTATACCTAATATTTCATTTAAATATGTGGAAAACGAGGAATACTACAAAGAAGAAAAGAACATTGAAGCTAGATTTAAAAAGGCAGTAGCAGTGAAAGGGACGAAAGGGACTGCATGATTCCAGTGCATAAGGAACACTAAAAGCAAAGTTTTTTCTTTGGATGATCATTCAGTTGAAGTTCAAGTTATGAAATAATTATTATGGAATATGTATAAATTTAAATGAAATTAAAAATTATTGTTAAGTTGGTTTTAAGGGTTTGTAGTAATTACTAGTACATCAATTGCCGTCTTCAAGACTGAGTTTGTTATTTTTGTAAAATTGACATTATATAAGTGTGTTTATATATTAGACCGAATACGTTCAATAAACTTTGCTCATTTTCTAAAATAAAAATAAAAAAATAATAAATTAATAATAAATAATAAAATATAATAATATAAAAATAACCTGTAAAATCTTAATTTTACAAAAATAAGTATTATTATTTATAATTTATTATAAACTATTAAATCCTATATTATTAGAAATTATTAAATCCTATTTTCGAATACGAAGACAGAGGTCGATCAGCAACTACAACAAAAATACAGGTCGCTGAACCGAAAATTGGACAAGCTTGCAGGACGACGGGAGGGTAACCAAAACCAAAAAACTCACCAGTTTCGTTACCTCACAACAGTTGCCATTACCAAGGATGAGACACAACTTCTCGAAAAGGACCTGAAGCACAATACCATGGACCAAAATACAGTAAGAAAAACGGAGCCAGCAATTGTAGATGCGGAGATCGCAATATCATTGATACCACAGCAAGAACAGGAGCACGCAAGACACAGGTGCAGGGAAATCATAAAAAAGGAGGTGAAAGCACAGGAAGGACAAAATCGAATACAGAGGAGAAAACAATAAAGAACCTACGGCATAAACTAAGGAAAAACAATATTGTCAAAATGAAAGTGGACAAAGGAAACACCACTGTGCTAATCGAGAAAGAGCAATATATATCCAAAACCAAAGATCTCATAGAGGAAATGAAATGTCGTAGAGTGAGAGAGGATCCCACAGATGAATACCAAAAACAAATCAAAGTTGCTATAAAAAATGCAACAAAGATAGATTCTAACATGGCACATAGATTGGTCCAAATGAACCCTTCGGCTCCTCCACTGATAGCGCTACCAAAAATCCACAAGCCGGACACGCCAATGAGGCCCATCATTAATTTTTAATCGGCACCATATTACAAACTGTCCAAATATTTCAAAACGATATTGACATATACTCTGGAGCTAATGAACGAATATGCAATAGCTAACACAACAGAACTAATAGAGAGACTTGAGACCGTAGAGCTAACAAGGAATCTTTTGACATAAAAGATTTATACCCATCTATACCACTATCGGAGACTTTGGACATAGTTAGCTCAACAATAGTTCATAATACAAAAACCAAAGTGAAAAATATGCAAATCACAAATACGCTAAGAACCACTTTACGTCAAAACTATTTTCAATTCAACATTAAAATATATAGACAAACAAACGGTCTTGGAATGGGAAGCTCCACATCAGCAATTCTTATGGAAGTGTTCATGCAAAATCTGGAAGAAAAGTACATACAGGATCTGAAGTCCAAATTAGGCGTGTCATTTTACGCTAGATACGTGGATGATATAAGATGCGTTTTAACTACTAATAACGAAGAGCTTGTACTGGAGTACCTCAACAAGCAGCACGGAAATATAAAATTTACAATGGAAACCGAAAAAGACGAAGGATCAACTATCTAGACCTCACGATAAATATTGATAAAGAAGCCAAAAGATTTAACTATGACATATATAGAAAGCCAACGGCCACCGACACAATAATACACAATACCTCAAATCACCCCCAACACCATAAAAATGCAGCATTAAGGCACTTGGTACATATACTTGAAAGAACACCTCTTACACAAGAGGCATATAAGAGAGAACTTGAGGTCATATTTAATATCGCTGCAAACAACGGATATAAAAAAGCACTAGTAGATAAACTCAGAAGGACAAATGGAGAACCAAAAAGGAATAATGAAAGAGAAAATAATAGCTGGACGACTATGACATATACTGGAAAAGCAACATATAAATTGGCAAACTTCTTTAAAAAATACAACATTAACACAGCATTCAAAACATCGAACAATCTAGGGCGAAACTAAGAACTAACACTAACTCAAAGGATCCGCTTTGCAGCCACGGCGTATACAAGCTTACCTGCGGATGCCAGCATAGTTACATAGGACAAACAGGACGGCAAATAAGAACGAGGTTGAGAGAACTTATTAGAGATTACAACTAAAAACTACGGAATCCAAACATTATACCCGAGTCTAACTTCGCGAATCACATGGTCGAGAATGAATGTTCCCCAGAAAACATCAATAACATAGTTAGGGTCTTCACATACAAGCAAGGGCCGACGTCTCAACGTACTCGAAAACATGGAAATCTATAAACAGAAAACATTCGACGGTAGAATAATAAACGAACAGATAAACACAATTTCTGACACAATATTCGAGCCTTTAAAACTTGTTTACAAGAAACAAGGTAATCACACAGGTACAACAGACAAACACACAACAACAAATAAACACAAAACGATTAACGCACCAAAACAACAAACCACAAAAAGGTCAAACGACTAAAATCACGGATTTTACCTACCCCAGTCAGCCACACAAATCGTTTAGTAAACCACCCTCGGTTCGGAATGAACACACAGCACATACACATAACTAAATATACACAAGCATCAATTTGACAATACCTGCTCATGTACCTACGAACTATAAATACAGAACAAACGACAACAACAGATCAGAACGAAAATCGACACTGATGAATGATCTGGACGAAAAAAGAAATTATTTAGCATGTCCGTCCGTCCGTCCGTCCGCAAACACGATAACTTGATTAAATTTTGAGGTATCTTGATAAAATTTGGTATGTAGAGTTCCTGGGCACTCATCTCAGATCTCTATTTAAAATGAACGAAATCGGACTATAACCACGCCTACTTTTTCGATATCGAAAAACACAGAAAAGAGCGATAATTCATTAACAAAGACGGGTAAAGCGATGAAACTGGTAGGTGGGTTGATCTTATGACGTAGAATAGAAAATCAGGTAAAATTTTGGACAATGGGCGTGGCACCGCCCACTTTTGAAAGAAGGTATTTGAAAGTTCTGCAAGCCGTTATTTGGCAGTCGTTGAAGATATCATGATGAAATTTGGCAAGAGCGTTACTCTTATTCCTATATGTGTGCTAAATAAAAAGAAAAATCGGATGACGAACACGCCCACTTATGTTTTTAAAAGCAATATTTTAACAAAAAATTGAAAACATTTGCAGTATATAAGTAAATTATGTCAACATTCAACTCCAGTAATGATATGGTGCAATAAAATACAAAAAATAAAAGAAAATTTCCAAATGGGCGTGGATCCGCCCATTCATTTAATTGTCTAGAATACTTTTAATGCCTAAGTCGAACAAAAACAGTAAGGACGGGATTGTCTTCGGCTGTGCCGAAGACTTAATACCTTTCATGAATGGGGCTGAACAATAATCTTATCCCGTTTGTAATCTCCAAATAATCGATATATAAGATAAGAAATATATAGTGAACAGATGTAATACCTAACGATTTGTAAGATTAAATATAAAATAAACAATGGAAAAACCCCCTTATCTGAACGATCGGTTGTATGGGATAGGTATATACTATATACATATAGCTCCGATCAAAGTGATTTCTTCATGAAACGTCTAAGATATATTTGAATAAATATCACCAAGTTTAACGTTTTATATTGGAAATTAAGAGAAATGGCCAAAAATCTTTCTATCTGAACGATCGCGGTGTATAGGATATAACTATATATAGCCGAGTTCACGTGTATCCTTTCTAAATGCGGCAGGAATGACCCAAATCGTCTTATCTGAACGATCGGTGTATGGGAGATATATGTTATAGTAGTCCGATCCTACTGGATCCGACAAATGTCTAATATAATAAAAAATTCATCCTTGTGCCAAATTTCATTGAGATATCTCAAAATTTGGCGGACTAGTTTGCGTTCAAACAGACAGACGCACGGACAGACGGACGGACGGATAGGCGGACATGGCTATATCAACTCAGTTCGTCGCCCTGATCAATTCGGTATACTTAATGGTGAGTCTATCTTCTATATTTCTCAACGTTACAAACATCGGACCAAAGTTAATATACCATTTCATGTTCATGAAATTTGGTAGGGGCATAGATTCTACGATAACTGGTTTCTGTGAAAATGGGCAAAATCGGTTGAAGCCACGTCCAGTTTTTATACACAGTCGACCGTCTGTTCTTCCACTCGGCCCTTAACACGATAACACTTGAGCAAAAATCGATATATCTTTACGAAACTTAGTTCACGTACTTATCTGAGCTCACTTTATCTTGGTATAAAAAAATGGCCGACAATCCGACTATGACCACTTTCGATATCGAAAATTACAAAAAATGAATAAAAATGCGAAAAATTCTATACGAAATACGAAAAAAAGGGATGAAACATGGTAATTGGATTGGTCTATTGACGTAAAATAAAACTTTAGAAAAAAACTTTGTAAAATCATTGTGACACCTACCATATTAAGTAGAAG
>JARSSU010023749.1:0-27076 GCA_029619165.1 Eurosta solidaginis
GGATTATTTCATAGTCGGACCCAGCGGACTTGAAGTGGCTCAGCAGCTCGGCCTTCAGCTCGTGGTAGCCGAAGTCGGGCTCATCCGCGTGGACCTCGAGGACCTGCCAACACCACTTCATGGCACCGGAAACCACACTATGAAAGTCCGTGAAAAGCTGGTAGTACGAAATATTATGCTGCTCGCGCATCCTCTCCACTCGAAAGACGAAGCTTTCGACGCTTATACCTTTACCGGTCCCATGGAGTTTTATGTGCCACTTTTCAAGGTCGAGCTTCTTCCACCTGGGAGGACCGCTGGCATCTCGCCCGGCACTGTAACTGGCCGTTGGCTCATGGATGCGGTCAGCGTTTCCCCACTCCGGCTTTGAAGCTCGGGCGTGGATGCCAAAGCGGACCGATGTCCAGGCGCTTGCGCAGACGTCTCAATGTCTGCTACGCGGCCACCAGGGTTAGCGACACTGGTCTTGATGTTTATCACCTCCTTTGCCATTTGCGCCACCAAATCGCTTTGTTGCGCCATCATCGCCATCATTCGGCTCAGAGGCTCGACATTGTCATCATCGTGGGCAGTGTGGCTAGGACGAGCATTACGACCGGTACCGGCAGCTATGTGGCGCGTTCTGCGCCGGAACATCACCCCCTTTCGCAACCACGTTTTCCCTATCGGACATTTGGGGCACAAAATCGATCTTTTTCGAGAAGTTTAAACTCTCGTCTCACTCGCTAAATGACGGGCAATTTACGACAGAGACCCTCAGCGGGCGTTCATGGCCAAAAGATCCGAAGATCCGCGATGCGCACCTATTAAAACAATCAGCAGGGACAAAGGGCCTCGGTATACCTGCATCAATTTCATTGAAAACCGACCCAGCGATCTGGTTTTCTAGCGCGGCCTTAGTATAGCTTCTAGTTTGAGGCATATTGGTGTTGAGTATCCCAATCCCCCAACAACTTCTCTCTTTCTCAGACATTCACTGTATGAGCAAAAACAACCGGACCGGTATTAAAACGTGGAGAAGGCAATGAAGGCTGTAAAACCCAGACACCCTAATGTACACAGAGATACGATATCCAACCCGAGATTTCTTAACTCACACCCATCCCAAGGGGTGAAAGAAGCGAATCTAAAAAAGCGAAGAAAGTGAAAATAAAAAAGGAGGAGTTCACTAAAAGTTTTGTATATCTTTGGAAGCAAACAAAATATAAATAAGAAAGTAAAAATCAAGCAAAAGAAAAAAATACATGTGAGCCAAAATAACTTCACCCAAAACCCAATAAAAAAATATAAAAGTAATGGATATTAAATAATAGATATTAAAATTACAATATATGTGTTTAGGCCACCAGCCTGAATATTTTTAAAATAACTTTCGGGTCACCCTAATGCGGCCCCTACATTTCACTATTACCGGTAACTGACCATGCACCGCCGAGAACTAATTGAGTAGGGGAAAACTCGACGGAAGTTAGCAATCGGCGGGTACCATGGACTTTTTCCTTTCTTTTCACTGTCACTTCTTTTTTGAACGTCCCTAAGTGAGCTCCCGCAACCAAACCGAAGGTAAGCATTCCCTTTTTTAAGTGTATATTCCATAAAATTAAGCTAAAGTTTGATTCATTAAATCCCTTTCCATTTTAAATTCTCCATTTTCATTTTAAATTTTCGAATAAAGAAATTTTTGTTAACTAGATTAGTGGAAGTGTTGTTTTTTAGTAAGACACAAACTACTTCTTTTTATACCTTTCATGAAAATGAAATGGTATATTAACTTTGGCACGAATCTCAAAATTGTAAGTCATTAAACGAAAATAATAGACCCACCATTAAGTATACCGCAAATAATCAGGATGAAGAGCTGAGTTGATTTTGCCATCGTCTCGTCTGTCCGTCTGTCTGTTTGTATGCAAACTAGTCCCTCAATTTTGAGATATCTTGATAAAATTTGGTGAGCGGGTGTATTTGGGTGTCCGATTAGACATTTGTCGGAACCGGCCGGATCGGACCACTATAGCATATATCCTCCATACAACCGATTTTTCAGAAAAAGAGGATTTTTGTCATATCTTCCTCAATTTATCAGATTGAAGCTTCAAACTTCACCATATACTTTCGTATATTGCATCATATTGTTGTCTGAAAAAATGGATGAGATCGGTCGTATATATAGTATATATCCCCACAACCGATTGTTCAGATAAGAAACTTTTCGTAATTACTGCCCTATTTTAAGAGCTAGAGGCTTCAAATTTCACATGCTTACATATGCATATTGTTGTCTGAAAAAATCATAAAGATCGGTGGTATATATAGTATATATATGGTGTATATATAGTATATATATATAGAATATTATATATATTTTTCGCGATTTCAGCCCCATTTTAACAGCTAGAAGCTTCAAATTTCACCAAATGCTTACGTATATAGCATATATTGTTGTCTGAAAAAATCTTAGAGTTCGGTGGTATATATAGTATATATCTCATAAAACCGATTGTTCAGATAAGAAACTTTTCGCAATTTCTTCCCCATTTTAACAGCTATAAACCTCAAATTTCACCAATTGATTACGTTTATAGTATATATTGTTGTGTGACAAAATCATAGAGATCGGTGATATTTATAATATATATATGATGGTATATATAGTATATATATATAGTACTAGAAGATCTGGCAGACGTTGTCCTGCCCTAAATTTTGCCTATCTGCATATGTTTTAATAAGCTTTTTCCGTCTGACTCTGCCCTCCCCCCTTCTTCACGTTTTCCTAATCCTTTTATTCACTCCTCCCTCCGTCTTTTTCGCTTCATATATCTCCATCTTCGTCTCATTCTAACTCTTTCTAAATTAACTTCTCATTCTCTCTTTTCTCTTCTCTCAACTCCTTCTCATTCTTCTGCATCCTTATTGCCTTTCCCAGAGGGTGGTATGTATTTTATTCCAGTCCCATTCCTAGTCCCAATCCCAGTCCCAGTCCGTCTCTGGATAATATATTACTCTGTACTAAAGCACTCATCAACAGCTTTCATTTGATATCCATATTGTATAAACACTGTCTAGGCATTCACTGGCCCACGCTTTGGCCTATATCTCGGGACCCTAGTCACCCAAGGGTATGAAAATTACCCTCTACTAAAGCACTCATCAACAGCTTTCATTTGTTATCCATATTCTATAAGCACATTCTAGGGGTACTCGGGTCCACGTTTCGGCCTATATCTCGAGACCCTGTACGTCGATCGCAACCAAACCTTTATAGTAACCATCGCGTGAGGTTTACGCAACTTGTGTGAAAGTTTGAACAAAATCGACCAACGCATCTCTTAAAACACCGGCGACCAACTGACACATATTTTAGCCTTTCTTTTTATAAACATATATAGATTTTTATTTCTCACACTTCACTATAATATTAAAACGAAATGCAGATTTTCGTTGCTTTTGAAATTTGGCTTAAACATTGCACATGGAACAACTAAAGACTCTCCTGAATTAAAAAAATTGTTCTATTACCTCAAATCGCGGACCCCCTCAGAAACCCCGGGCCCCCTCTCGCCGGCTCTGGTATTGTGCTATACTTGGTATCATTCGCTATATTGTTTTTTATTGATATGCATGTTGTTTAATTAAACACCAACCAATTACACGGAAGTATATCCGCACCACCTGAAAATGCGAGTGCCGGTGCGTATACGTAACATTTTATTATTACGTATAAACTAATAAAAAAAATTACAATATAATAATATTGCGACTATAAACTGAGATATAACCTATCCTGTATTTCAACTTAGATCAATCTACACACGGGATGCAAAACAAATTCAAAATCGGTTCGGTAGTTTAGGAGTCCGTTGGCCTCAAACATAGTGACAAGTATTTTTTATATATTAAGATATATTATTTTTTTTGCAACTTCAGCCCCATTTTTACAGCTAGAAGCTTCAAATTTCACCAAGTGCTTACGTGTATAGCATATATTGTTGTCTGAAAAAATCATTGAGTTCAGTGGTATACAGAGTATATATTTCATACAACCGATTGTTCAGATAAGAAACTTTGCGCAATTTCTGCCCCATTTTAACAGCTATAAGCTTCAAATTTCAACAATTGCTAACGCATATAATATATATTGTTGTGTGAAAAAATCATAGAGATTGGTGGTATATATATTATATATATATACTATATATCAATTTCAGCCCCATTTTAACAGCGAGAAGCTTCAAATTTCAAGAAATGCTTACGTGTGTAGCATATATTGTTGTCTGAAAAAATCATAGAGATCGGTGGTATATATAGTATATATCTCATAAAATTTCTGCCCCATTTTAAGAGCTACAAGCTTAAAATTTCACGAATTGCTTACGTACATAGCATATATTGTTGTCTGAAAAAATCATAGAGATCGGTGGTATATATATTATATACCCCATATAAACTGTAATTTTGCCCCTTTTTGCAGCTAGAAGCTTCACATTTCAACAAATTTCATCAAATATTTACGTTTACGTCATATATTGTTGAAATACGTGATTCGTAGTCATAGTTTTTACATGCAGACCACAAAAAACGTGAAACTTTGCATCCTCACATAAAGTACCTACCTATTCTTATACTCAGTTGAGCAGAGCTCACAGAGTATATTAACTTTGATTGGTTAACGGTTGGTTGTACAGGTATAAAGGATAGAGATAGATATAGGTAAGCCGGTGTAGGTAAACTATGGTCCACCATAAAGTCCCTATTGAACCCGACTAAGCACAATGACAAAATCTCCATCGCCTTTGGCGATAAAGTGCTGTCGGATGCGTAAAAATGCGCAAGCGCTTTTTGCCGACAATATGTAGTGCATTCTACGGTTGACAAAAATAGACGGAGGGCCAACCGACACGCACGTAAATATAAGCTCAGTGCGTCACCAATTACCATCACCGCCAGAGAGGTTGAAGATGCCATCGGTCACGCTAAACCATCCAAAGCAGTGGGCCCAGACGGCATAGCCATGCCGATGCTTAAAAGCCTATGGAAAAAGGGTTTCAAATACTTAGCTCATGTCTTCAACCTGTCTCTTTCCACCCTTGTCATACCCGAAATGTACAGTTGCTCGCAAACAGAGACATCTGTGGGTTCACATGCTATTATGGCAAAATATACTTTTCTACGTGCTCTAGCAGTATAAGTTTTAAGTTTTGAAAATTTTACAAGGAAATGTGCCATAGAACTAATTTTGTTGGACAGCTCTAGCTGTTACTGTTGCTAAGGAATTCGATTTTGATAAAAGCTTACCCAAAATTTCCCATACTGAAGTGTACTTGTAAATTTGTTTTTGTAAATTTTAACAATAGCTGTTATGAAAATTGTTGCAATTTAATCAGTTACATGTGCCCTATGCCAAATGAGTTAAAAGATGAAGTTTTGACAACCGAAGGAAAATTTTTACTGCTATCGTGGTGACTTGGAGCGTCTTAATTTCTCGTAGTCTATGATACAGCTATGAAAAGATAAAGCGCGATCTTTTGTTACAATTAGAGTCATGCTCGTTTTTAATTTTCCCTATAAATTGGCGGGACAGGGCCTTCATATTTTATGTCGACTCCGAAGAATATAAATAAATTTTATTTTTATGGCTTGAAAGTTTTGTTTATTTTTTACCCCACATAAGTTAAACCGTGCACAATATATACACAAAAGCTGAACAATAATGACTCGCATTGATATCGTAATTTTTACAAGGATGCATTCCTGAAAATATATGTTCTATGCTTCATATCCAAAAATTGCAAGATATCCAATTAGTTAAAATAATTTTTATTGCATATTATGGTAGTATTATTTATTATCCACAATAAAAAATATGTTTATGCTATCATGAAAAATTACTGAAAAACATATGGTTATATATGTTGGGGCGCACGGAAAAGGTACTGTCCAACGAACAATAATGCGTATTACAGCATTAATTTTAATGGATCATAGCCACCTCTTGCACCACAACAGTTTTTTAATTTATTTATCCTATCGTCCAGATGAATAAAAGGGCTTTTCTTACGCCTTCGTTCGTTACTGCTATCGTGGTGACTTGGAGCGTCTTAATTTTTCGTAGTCTATGATACAGCTATGAAAAGATAAAGCGCGAGCTTTTGTTACAATTAGAGTCATGCTCGTTTTTAATTTTCCCTATAAATTGGCGTGACACGGCCTTCATATTTTATGTCGACTTCGAAGAATATAAATAAATTTTATTTTTATGGCTTGAAAGTTTTGTTTATTTTTACCCCACATAAATTAAACCGTGCACAATATATACACAAAAGCTGAACAATAATGACTCGCATTGATATCGTAATTTTTACAAGGATGCATTCCTGAAAATATATGTTCTATGCTTCATATCCAAAAATTGCAAGATATCGACTTAGTTAAAATAATTTTTATTGCATATTATGGTAGTATTATTTATTATCCACAATAAAAAATATGTTTATGCTATCATGAAAAATTACTGAAAAACATATGGTTATATATGTTGGCGCGTACGGAAAAGGTACTGTCCAACGAACAATAATGCGTATTACAGCATTAGTTTTAATGGTTCATAGCCACCACTTGCACCACAACAGCTTTTTAATTTATTTATCCTATCGTCCAGATGAATAAAAGGGCTTTTCTTACGCCTTCGTTAAAAATCAAATGTATAAACTCAAGTCAATAACCTTTAAATGTATTTTGTTTCTTGATATGGCATGGTCATTTAAACAAGGTCAGTAAATCATATCTTTTTTGATTAGCATGGCTGCAAAATTTGACTTTCGCTAATCAATGCAGCTCGGTGCTGTTAAAATTTTAGTCTCAGATAATTCTTGCTTTTAAGCATCGACATCGCCAATAATCGTTTTCGCCGTCTGCGTTGGAACAATCAAAGTATGTTCACCTTTCTTATTCATATTCAAGTCTATTTTTGATATTGAAAGATAATTGACCATGTTACTGTCGACCAAATATGATATCCGATTTTTTGTTATATACTCGCTGCCATCTGTTATATAAAGATTATTGATGTCTCCTATGCAATTAATTTGTTTCACATTTCCATTAACTTGACGCTTGTGAATCGTAGCGGTATGACTCAAGGTCAAAGTACTTAATATAGTACTAAACTCACCCGGACGTTTGCTCGACACGTAGAGTGTGATGACACTGAATCCTTCCTCTGGGTCTTCTTGAGATGTTGGAAGTTTTTGCTTACTACTTTTTGCGGTTTTGCGTGCTTTTTTGCGACTTACCTTACTTGCCCGATTTTCCTCAGTGGTGTGTATGTCAGTGTCATTTTCATTTGTTATCCGGATATTGTTTGTAAACAATTCCTGCAATTTGTGTGTGAATTCTGGTGGTTGTGGATCTGGATTTAATATTGGTTGTTCGAACTTGGATTGAAGCGCCTTTTGCAATAGTATTTGTTGTAAAAACATACTATTAATTTCAGGGGATTTGTCTATCACCTGTTGTGCCTGTGTAGAAACTATGGTATCGGTAACGATTTCAGTAGCTGTTATAGTTTGGGCGGATGTTTCGTAAACTGTTGTCAATATCCGTTTACCTTGAAATGTGACTGGTATAACTGTAGACAAGCCCTCATAAATAGTGGTGACGTACGTAGATTTATGTGTTCGATACTCTGTAACAGGCGTTAGTGGAACTTCTGCATTTATTGGTGTACTTCCTACACCTAACGCACCTAGCAACGGGTTAGCACCATGCAAAACAATGTTTCCGAATAGTAGTTGTGATAGAAGTATGTTTGCCAAAGGTGCATTTCCGGACACATGGGGCATAGATGTGGATACTAGATTTTCTACGGAATAAGCAGTCGATGGTATTACGTGGGAAAAGGATGTTTTTCGTCCTCGTATTGTTGTCGGTGTAAATATCACGGTTGTCGTAGGCGACTCGTGCAGTAAATATTGTGTAATCTCCGTAGCACCACCAGAATTCACACTAGAATCCTCTCGTGTTAAAGCCAAAACAGTTTGCCCATTGCTACCCAAAAAACTAGTGTACTGATGAGATCCTAATAATTCCGTACTTATTTTTGCCGTTACAATACTTTTATATTCAGTAACTTTACCATCTATCACAGGTATAGTGATCTCTTGTGGTATAAAGTGTGTTACGGTAATAGATCCATCATATGGAAGGGCAGCCTGTTCAGCTTTGTACTCGTTTCTATTGCGACCACGTAAAATTGTACGCATACGACTTAAATTGTTACGCGATCTAGGAGGTACACGTGAAGGAGACTCCAGTGATAAGCTATTACTGTTATATGATTTTACGCGACGATTATTACTTAGAGGCGCTGACAAGCGCTGAGATGAAGCAGCATTTTGTGGGCGACGATAACTCTTAGTGTTATGATGAACAAAACTCTTTTGTGTTGCAGTGGAGTTTTTATTACGTAAAGTAAATTGTGCTCGTCTGTTTGTGGGCCGCGTCGGAGGTACAACGCGAAAATGGTTTGTTGTTAGATCTGTTGTAGTGGTAGCACCTGCTTGCGTGTGACGGTGGCCCGAATATCGGTCGGAAAAGCGACCGCTCGTACGTTGCCGTGACGTTGGCGTTGCTTTTGAAAGCATATCCTTTGCAAGATTTTCAGTACAGCTAACTTCTTTCTTGGCAGCTAAAGGTTTTGAATGGTGAACTCTATTACGAAGGTTACTTCGAGTTTGAAAAGACCTATCAGCTTCGCGGCGGTAGCGTAGCGGTATATTAAACTTTTTTGAGCTTTTGAGTGAGCTATAGATTAATTGATTGTCAGGCGAATTGGAGCGTCGACGTCGCTTAGTATTTTTAGCGTAATCTTTGTTGTGATAGCTGTACTCAGCTTCATATTCGAAATCATCTTCTTTGTCTAGCATACTTTCATCATACTGGTTTCCATTTTTTGATGTGTTTTCCTTAAGCTTTTGTTTTGGTTGCAGAATACGTGGTGGGAAAGGATTGCTTAGATGTCGGTTTCTAGTTAGCAAACTTCCACTTTGGGGTCTCACGAAATTTTTTGAAGCTGGCCTTTGTACTATTGTTGCGTAATGAGTTAATAGAGATTTAGAATTGAATGCCGTAAAGCTACCTGAATTAGGAATTGGGCTACGAAAATGTAATATGTGATTTTGACTTCTAAGCGAAATTGCATTTATATCTTTTTCGTTTTCGCCTTGTTGCACTTCGAAAGGTTGTTCCACTTCACCGCTTATAATTTGTTCTAAGCTTCCTATTCTCAGCGTTGTGGAGTTTTGTTGATTTAATGAGAATAAACTTGTACCTTTGAAGCGTGTACCTGTATTTCCAGTATGAATGTTCAGTAACCCAGAGCGAAAGCTGCTTGCAGATGACGGTCTAATTAAAACTCCAACACCATGTGAAGATTGGTGTGAGGGTCGTGTAGGAGGACTGATGCGACCAGCCCCTCCAATACTACTAAATAAAATGGACTGTAGATTTGACAAAACGGCATCCCCAACTGAGTGTGATGGTTTAATCAGGCGACGAAATGATCGCCGAGAGAGTGGAGTCACACCTTCTTCTTCCCTTGAAAGAGAGTTACTGGAAAGTCCTCCTTTTCGAGGAGAACTTAAATGTAAAACAGTTTTTAGCGACGGTGTTGCCGTTATGGTTGGTGTGAAATCATTTCTTGTTATGAATGATGGACTATCTAAAGCAATTGTTTTCCTTCTCGGATCAAAATGCGATCGATTACGTAAAGGAAATGGACGTATTACTGGTGAGAAAGGTGGTTCGACCGATTGAGTTGGGAAAGGGATTTTGTAATATTCGTCACCACTCCTGTCGTGTTTATCTTCAAAACTATCACATTTATTAGCAAAATTAATTGCACTATATTCGGTGAGACTGCTGTCCGTCATAGGATTTGCAGATTCACGTATTGTTATATTTGTCATATAATAATCCGATGCCACAGATTTGGTAGATGCTCCATCCAATATTGTAAAGGTATAGAGTTTTATTTGATTTGTTTCGAAAGCTAACGTTGATGTAGTTGCTGTTATTTGCGGGTAACTATTTTCAATGTATGTAGCAAGGACTTCAGGGTGATATGAAGTTTGAAACCCGCTCCCGATTAGGCGCTGTAAACCCATTTTAGAGAGGTGTGAACTTAAGCTATTATTCGGGCTCAAAATCTTACTATTAAAATTTTCAAAATTGGTTTCATTACAAATTACGGGTTCGCTGCCAATTGCCGATGTGAGTGTTGTCGTTATTATATTTGTCATAATTTCGTAATGGGAGTGTATTATTGTTTTGTCAAAATCATATGATGTCGTATAATAAGTGAATGTTGTGTAGAAAGTGATTAGCTCCAAACCATTTGTTGTGATTGGTATTATAGCATCCCCATAGAAGTCGATTACTGGCACGGAGAGCGAAGAAAATGTGGACATTTTTGTTATCTTATCTGATTCACTGGCTGTTATATTCGCATTGCCAATCGATTTTTTTACATGGTCATCACAGGCACTAGCCAAACAATCTATAGTTGAGAATGGTATACCTGTAGTTGAAATTGTTTCCTCTCTGCTAAGAGTGGCGACTTCGCCATTTTTTGATAGTTTCGTCCAATATGTAAATGTAGTAAAGAACGTTATCAGCAGTGGGGCTTCCTTCATACTTTTAATTTTATTTGCTTGCAGTGTTTCGGAGACAATATTCGTTATGGTCTCTAATCGACGAGCTATATTTGTCATATCTTTACTGTACATTGTTGTATAATATGTAAAGGTCGTAAAACTAGTATGTAGGAGTAGAGTCGATAAAGGTTTTATTTCGTCCGTATTACTTTTAGAACTTATCTGGTCGATATGTAGTTTTAGATTGGTAATTGCTCTTTCAATATTCGGCGTTATGGCTTCTTTATTAGTGAAGTTGGGATAACTGGTATCAAATACCGTTTTGGTGTAGGTTGCTGTCGTTGGGATGAACCATGGTAATCTCTTATTTTTTGTATTCGTGATGTTTAAGAAGCTCTTATCGGATTTATTTAGCATACCATTACTTAAGAGAGTTGGACTATCCTGCTTAAACTCATTATTTTTCTCAACTCTTCCTCTTATTCGAGGTGATATTTTTATATGAATTTTATTTGTCGGTTCATTTTCGTTTATCACTACCCTGGGTGTTAAGACGACAGCATCGTAATTTGTATACACTTCTGTCCTAGACATAATTTTTATTACATCGTTTACAAATACTGTCGTATAATATGTATAGGTTGTAAGGTATGTCTGAATGCTTTTTCTATCATACAAAGAAATAATCACATTTGACTTCCCATCAATATTATTTTCAGTAGAAAGGGCATTGTTGTTTTCCCTAACGCGGAACATACCTCCCAGCCCTGTGGGTAATATGAACTTCTCTTTATTCTCGCTTTTTTTCTGAAAAACTTTTTCTTCTGTTATAATGTTTTTTAAATCTTTTTCTAAGTAAACATTTTCAAGAGTGGAGAGTTCAATTATTGTAGTTGGTAATGAAATACCTTCGCTATTAGAATATAAAGTAGATGTGATTATATTCGTAAAGAGTTCTGTGTGAGTTGCTATGCTGGTACGGTTCTCATCATTAAAAAATGTTGTTAAGTATGTGTATGTTGTAAATAACGTTTTATAAAGTAATTCAATATCTTCGTCTGAATCGCCCTCTGCAGAATATAGTACGCCATTAGATTGTGTATTGAAATCGATTACAGTGTTTTTGTCTTCACTCGAGAACTCTTTTAATACAATTAATTCATCATGAATGTCCGCAATATCTTTCTCTCTTATGAAAATATGTTCCATTTGTTTCTCTAAATTAGACGTTTGTAGCAAAGTTGTATTATTATAAGTTATTTCGCTTGCTGACGGAAGAGTTGATATTAAATTTGCATTTGAACAATAAAGGGTTGCAGCTTGTAAAACTTGGGAAAAATTCGATGATCTTAGGCAATCTCGGAGTTTTTCATGTTCCGTAACGTTAGCAAGGTTTATTATTATTTCATCTAGTTCTATATGCGACCTGTTATTATGAATATTCATTTTAACAATTACATTTTTGTTCACAATAGGAACTAGTTTTAAATCATTGGAATGTAATATAACTGTCCCCGTCACCAAGTTAGGAAGAGGTCCATCTAAAAAAGATATTGTGTTTACTCTACTTAGTCTTTGCGCAATTGAACTGGGTTGAATTCTATTTTTATTAAATTCGCTGTTTACTTCAATGCTCTGCAAAGAATTCGCAATAATTATATTTTTTTCAACTGATTTGGCAATGTAAGTTTCATGATTCGTTATTATACTATACATATTTAGATGTACAGGTACTTGTGATTTACATTTTGCCTCTGCGCGCGAAAAAGAATCGTATATTTCTGACACTTCCTGGTTAGAGGGGCGGGAAAATTTAAATTGTGAACGAACACAAATTTTATCGGTGATTGTTGAATTAGCAGTTCTAGTCGCTGTGATTTTGGTGTTCCTGGCATCGTTGATTAAGGCATCTTTATATCCATTATTTATATCCACATTTCCACTTGGCTTTTTAAATACTGCAGAGATTAAAGCACCGGTTTCCGAGGAGGTCTCTGGAACAATAAGTTTAGCTATATCATGCATACCCATTGAAGGATGTGCATTTATTGAATAGCCTTCGACAATACAATCTAAGGTTGCTTTTTCGGGTACTAAGGTGGCATATGCAAAACTTAGTTCCTGAGTTGAGGTGCTCGGGTTAAAAATTATGACTCTTTCACCTACAATGGTGGTAAAATCTGCAAAACCATAATATGTTGTAGATGATGATTGGCCACTGAAAAATTTATGTACCGGAAGACCTTCCGTTTTTTTTCCGATGTTACTAACATTATATTCATCCATTAGAAGGTTATGGTAACGTCTGGGTGAGTACATTTCATTGCTGAAGTAATTTTTATATAAGGGAAAATAATTCCAATACCTATCAGCTCTGGAGGGAGTTAACTGCACTTTCTTCATAGAAGTTTCTTTAAAGAAACTGCTTGGTGAAAAAATATTTCGCACTGTATATGTTGGTACGTTAGTTATTGATACAATTTTATTTACATCTAGCTGAGACGCCTTCTCCTTCAGAAAACCTGCCGAACTCATTGGTTGTAAAGATGCAAGTACCGTAATCCGATTCAAAGGGGCATTTCCATTTCCAAAATTTTGGAACGCCGTATCCATTTCTAAATTTTCCTTTTCTTTCTTGCCTAGAATTTCTTGTTTGTTTTTCATATCATTTAAACCAATAATTTCAGTAATTTTCCAGTCATCGCCGTTTAGAATATAATTCTGACTTTCAAATAGTGTTTTTGTTTCCGATTCAAAAATATCACCGACCCAGCTCGTGGCCACTAAGGGTAAAACAATAGACTGTTGTTTTAAGTTTTCATAGAGAATGCGGGAGCTCTTCTTTAAGTATTGAGCATACAATCGCCCCTTATCAATTGTTGTGTCCACTACTTGAGTGGAATATTTTGTTGTTACACCATTTTGTATAAATGTACTGGCTGTGGATGTTAATTGTCCAACTTCCGGCCGAAAATTTGTATACTGCCCTGAGCAATCACTACATTGTTGGCTCTCATTTTTACTTAACAAAACTGTAGATTGATATTTGAAAAATTGAAATATTGCAGTTAATATCAGCAAAAGATATACATATTTTTTTAAATATTTGTTTATTAGGTAGCGATAGAAAATTATTATTTAAATATTAAAAAAAAACAGAAATTTTATTAGATATATTAAAACACATTTTTTTTACCATTCATAAAAATTTTTTGACAGTAATATTGAAATTGGATACAAATTTTGCAGCATCGTATTGTTGTGGTAGTTATTGAAGGAAAACCAAATGAAGTAGGTATACCAGGTTACAAGTCCATATCAGTGAGGAAAATAGATAAAGATTAATACGCAAAGATAATATAGGGTTAAAGCTTTTTTTTCTGTATCAATAGCAACCAAAAATACAAAAATATTCAGTTAAAGATTTAAATAAGCATAAACCTCCCGGGCTAAAATTGTAACTAAAAATCTATGTAGCGAATTTCAAATACTTTTTTTCATATGTGTCAAGCAGGGCAACCCAAAGTATGAAAACAAAATAATAAAGTAATGTATATTTGAACGATTTTCCGTCATCCCTTGTCAAATTTGGTTTCGAGATAAACCGGTTTCCAACGAAAATCGACACTGATGATGGCACAACGCCAAAACCTGTTTGTCTCGAAACCAAATTTGACAAGGGATGACGGAAATCATTCCAATATACATACATCATTTATCCACAATGTCAACAAAACAAAATAAGTCAATAATAAAGCACTTGGCGAGGCTCGAGCTTTTTTGTGTATTGTATTTGTGCTTCAAAATATTACTATTAGGGTGCATTGAAATACACAAAACAGGCAACTTAGTGTGCATTCACGAATGCCGGCTCAATTCAGGCACACTACAAACATCCAAACTATCGCATTTATGATATTACTTGCTTTTACACGCGGCCGCGTCCGCAAGGAGAAAATAAAATATATAGGCTACGTTAGCCTGTTTATCAAGTTATCTGTTTAAAAATTATTTTTGTCCAATATATTTTATTTTTGTAATATAGTAAAAAAAGTACTAAATGAGCTGATAACCTGAAAGGAACACTTACGTGAATAGTAAAATACAGGTTTTTCCAATTAAAAAAATATATTTTGTTTTTAAGTTAAATTAATTGATGAATTACTATTCATAGAACAAAGAGTGAAACTACAATTAGCTTAAACCAAAGAGATTTTCTTAGATGAAAATAAAGTTGCTTTTTCGGGTATTTAGTTGGTTATAATATTACAAAAGTGTAATTATGTTTATAACAGTTCGTTACAGAATTACGGTCCTGAGAAATGGTTTCGCTGCATCTGCCGGAAAAGAATCTTTTTAGGATGGTCATACTCTGTTCAGTGTGTCTCGTGTAAGGGATGGTTGCTTTGGACAGGTTGTTCTGGGCTTGATCCCAAAGCCCGACGTTCACGTAACTTTTATAAATATTTTGTGGCTCCTTGCTGTTCACGTCCAAGGGCGTCCCGTAGTCTACGCCTTAGCAACCCCTACCTTCCAGCAGCTCCGTTGCTCAGCAAGCCACAACTAGAACCCGCTGCTGCTCGCGCCCCACGGCGCCAACAACTCAAACGGCTGCTACCACTCATCACTACTCTCTTCGTAGTAGAGTCGGTAGCAATGCTGAGCATCACCCCTGCCCCCGTCTTCTCCCCCCTCTTTTCCGGCAGCAATCGTGTAGGTCTGGGAAACAGACTCTTAGTCCCTACCTCCGTTTGCACCGTTTGCCATCACAGAATATATATGTTTGCGACATCCGCCCAATGCAGCTCCTGCCTGGGCGGTGCCACTTTCCTAGATGTTCTGGTCTCCGCGACGGCAACCCCCCGACGGGTTTCATTGCGCCATGCTGCCAGGTCACAAACCCCAATCTACCGGGTACCCCAATGCTTGCACAAGGACGCCCAGTCCCAGGGCCACAAGAGCACTTGCGTCCTGGCCTTCCTCAACACAGGCGTAGTCACCCGTCACTTACTCCCAGAGTGGCGACGTCTCCCCCTATGCGCTTCAGAATTCTGCAGTTAAACTGTAATGGACTAACTGGGAAGATCACGGAGATAGTCGATTTCATGAAGCGGTACAATATCCGCATTGCTGCGATTCAAGAGACTAAACTCACAGCAAGATCTGCACTGAAAATCTGTTCTGGGTATAATGTCCACAGAAAAGATCGCATGAGCGGAAATGGAGGCGGCTTCGCGTTTATCATACATCACTCTGTGCAATATCATACATTTGATCCCGACATCGACCGCAGGGACAATGTCTTAGAACGTCAAGGCCTATCTGTCCGGTCAGGCGATGCAAACCTAGAAATCATCAACATCTACATCCCTCCTGCCACCTGTTGCCCCAGTGGATACCGCCCTAATATTAGCTCCTTACTCACCGGCAACAATCGCATTATCTTGGGCGACTTCAATGCCCATCACGATCTATGGCATTGAAACTTGCGGGCGGACAGTAGGGGTGAGATTTTGGCGGATCAAATAGAAGAAACGACGTCCTGCACAATAAACGGAGACGCCCCCACACGTATGGTAGGAAGCTGTCACAGTTCGCCAAATGTCTCAATCGTGAGCGCAGAACTCGTAAACTGCGTTAACTGGCAGCCGATGGTAACATTGGCATCCGACCACCTGCCTATACTTGTTTCGTTCGAGCGTACCGCCGACTACATCGTCACAGAAAAGCGCACTTTCATAAACTTTAAAAAGGAAAGTGGGACGAATACAAATCTTTAACAGACAACCTTTTTACTGCCCTCCCTATCCCGACTGATGCCCGCCAAGGGGAGCGTGCTTTTCGCAAGGTCTTTAAATCCGCCTCAGCACGTTTCATTCCCGCCGGAAGAATTCCCGAAATTCGGCCCACTTCCCGGCGGAGGCCGCAAATTTGGGGAGAGAACGTAACCTTATAAAACAGCTCGACACAGGCGACCCCCAAATAAGGGATATAAACCAGCGCATCAGAATGCTTGTGAATGAACACAAGCGGGCGAAATGGGAGGAGCACCTGAGAGGTTGTAACCTCTCTGCCGGTGTGGGTAAACTTTGGTCTACCGTAAAGTCCCTATCGTATCCGTCTAAGCACAATGACAAAGTTTCCATCGCCTTCGGCGATAAAGTGCTGTCGGATTCGAAAAATGCGCGAGCGCGTTCTGCCGTCAATATGTAATGCATTCTGCGGTCGACAAAGATAGATGGAGGGCCAACAGACACGCACATAAACATAAATTCAGCGCGTCACCAATTACCATAACCGCCAGAGAGGTTGAAGATGCCATCGGTAATGCTAAACCATCCAAAGCAGTGGGCCCAGACGGCATAACCATGCCGATGCTTAAAAGCCTAGGGAAAGAGGGTTTCAAATACTAAGCTTATGTCTTCAACCTGTCTCTTTCCACTTTTGTCATACCCGAAAAATGGAAAATGGCCAAGGTGGTACCGCTAGTAAAGCCTGGGAAACCAGCTAACATAGGAGAGTCGTACCGTCCGATATCTCTCCTATCGCCAGTAGCAAAGACGCTTGAAGCCATTTTGCTCCCCTACTTCCAAGCAAATTTGCAGCTAGCCTGTCATCAGCATGGCTTCAGAAAACTCCATAGCACCACCACCGCGCTAAATGCCATCAGCACACAGATAAATTGCGGTTTAAATCAAAACCGCCACCATAGAACAGTACTCGTAGCGCTAGGCCTATCAAAAGCTTTTGATACGGTTAACCATGGCACGTTACTGCAAGACCTGGAAGGGTCTACCCTTCCCCCATGTCTTAAGAGGTGGACCGCAAATTATCTGGGTGGTCGGCAGGCATCGGTGCAATTAGAACCACAGGGTGGTGTCCTATCCCCACTTTTGTTTAATTTCTACATATCTAAGCTACCTTCACCACCAGAAGGAATCACTATCGTTTCCTACACCGATGACTGCACAATAATGGCCACAGAAGTAGGCCCAAAGATCGATGAGCTCTGCAACAGAATAAACGGCTACCTCCCTGACCTCTCCAGTTTTTTCGCCTCGCGAAACCTGGCATTATCACCGACTAAATCTTTCGCGACCTTATTTACAACATGGACATCCCAAATGTCGACCATTTTGAACATCCACGTCGATGGCACTACGCTACCGACTGTCCTACACCCCAAAATCTTGGGTGTGACGTTTGATCAGGATCTACATTTTGGTGAGCACGCAGCCACAATTGTTCCAAAAAATCCAGAGCCGTAATAAAATCTTCAAATCCCTTTCTGGCAGTACCTGAGGAAAAGATAAAGAAACGCTCATTACTACATACAAGGAAATTGGCCAGCCGTTTACGTGCTACGCGTCACCCATATGGTCGCCAAGCCTAAAAATTACCCACTGGAAGAAGCTACAGGCTTGCCAAAATACTGCTCTCAGGATCCCCACGGGCTGTCTTCTTATGTCCCCAGAACACCATCTACATAATGAGGCGAGAATACTCCCCATCAGGGAGATAAATGAGATGCTAACCAAACAGTTCCTGTTGAATACCCAGAAACCTGGGCATCCAAACAGACATCTGATTGATGAGCCAGCACCGCCTAGGGACTTAGGGAGTCATCCCGTAAGCATTTTTAGGAAATACGGCACCTGAGAACCCAGCCGTATGAAGCAAAAAACACAAGCAGGTCCGTGGTGAACTCCACAAACAGGCGTCGGACCTTTATGCCGGGAATTGCCCGGTGAATCCAGTACTCAAAGAAAAGTACCGAAATCTTGTGGGAGAGAAACGCATACTCCCCAGGGAAACGTGTGTCACTCTTGCTCAACTTCGTTCTGGATACTGTAACAGGTAAAACTCTTACCTATCCAGAATCAACCCCGACATACAAAATGTATGCCCCGCTTGCAATGTGTCTCCACATGACAACAACCATCTCTTTAATTGTAATGTGGAACCAACGCCTATAACACCTCTTTCATTATGGTCCACCCCTGTTGAAACAGCAAGTTTCCTTGGATACCCGTTAGAGGATATTGATGACAATTTGTGTCGCAGCTGTTAGGTGGGGCGAAGCACTGCTACAACGACAACACCAACAACAAGTCAGGGCTTTTTTAAAGTTAAAAGAGATCTTATAGCCTTAAATAATATTACAGCATATATCAATAAATGATATTAACAATGAGAATAATTTAATTGTGAGAAAAAAAGGAAGTAAGATAATTATACAGGTTAATTCCAGCTAAACCCTTCAGGGGTATCCCGCTCATTCCCATATAAAAGGAATGGAGATGAGGAAAACTCCCCGGGAGAGATTATTTAGAATTGGGGTGATAGTGTAATTCTGAACTTATAATTAATTTAAATAGTTTTTCTTATGTCAGCTCTGATCAAAAACTCTGCAATTTTTTCGAGTTCTCCTTAGAGACTGATTTTAACAACTCTGACGGGTTTCCACTATTAAATAACGATTCCCTAGTTTCTTTGAAGTATTCGCAGTTGTATAGAAGATGTTTCGTTGTTAGAGGTGCTGTTGTACAGTATGGGCAGGGCATTGGCCTCACTCCGTTAAGTAGGTGAGACTGTGTGGCAGTTGTATGTCCTATGCGGAGGCGAACAAAGGCAGTCATGTCGCCTGTACGACAATTCGATGGGTAAACGGCCCTGGTGGCTGTGGGATTGAGTTTGGCGTATTGGTGTTGAAAAGAGCTCCAGTCAGTGATTCTTTGGGAATTGTGATACTTATTTATAAGGCTGAATATATCCTTGCTTATCATGTAATCAAAACCCAAGGGTGGTTATTTGTGGGCATCTATAGCTTTTTCATCAGCCAGTTAATTTCCCTTAATGCCTGCATGGCCCGGAACCCACATTGTTTCTAGTTGTGCGTCGTTGTCGGTAAGCAAATTGCGTTTATCAGATATTAGGGCAGATTTGTGAGTCGTGTTCATAACGCTCGATATTGTGGACATGCTGTCTGAGCAGATAATTGTTTTTTCTTTGGCTATGAGAGCTGATTTTAAAGCATTGTGGATGGCTGCCGCCTCAGCTGTAAAAACTGAGCAATAGGTGGGAAGTATTCCAGCCGAGATCGTGCTCCCGTCCGCGTGAGTAATGGCAAACGTAGTGGACTCGAAAGATATGGAGCCGTCGGTGTAAATGAATTTTCACTCTTTTCGGAAAGGGGCAGAGTACTCTATAAAGAGGCGCTGGTATTCAGTGGAGCTTGTGCTCATTTTGGGAAATTTTTTTTAGCCATAACAAGAATGAAGAATGATTCAAATGCCAAGCGGTCGATTTGCTAACAGGTTGAATTTGTGGCAAGGTTGTTATTCCTAATCCTCTGGCGTACTCTATGCACCTAAATATAGCCGTTTTACGTTTCGGTGTCGTCTTAGCGGATGCCATTATGACTGTAGTTTGATGTAGAAGACTATTTTGGCATGAAAGTATCTTAGGTATCAGCCACATTGTGACGTATTTTACTGTTTCATTAGGGGGTGAAGATACTTGGCTTGGATATCATACGTGGTTCCAGGCTCTGGATCAGGGACTGGTATCATTCTTAGACCGGCCATAGTTACGAATAGTCACACGTGATTAGTTATCACGTCCTGCACGAGGTGCCCCTACTTCTACTGATAACGACGGATCTAGAGAGGATAACTCGATAAAACCGCACCCCTGAGTCAAGATCGGTACACAACGGTGACGAACTGGATTGTTAGGGATTTTGATTTTGACTCTGTTTAGGACTTGATGACATTGGGCTGGTAGGTGCGGTATCCTGCCACCTTAGTTGGTCGGGGTTAAACCCTATCGAAACGGCTGGTAGGCTAATGCTGCACGTTCCCACGTCCCGTTAAAACCGTGGCGGGCCTCAAGGTACGTTCCGGCTCCATCGCCGTTAAGTTGGTGGTGTAGGTGCGGTTGAAGGTTTCCCCGCTTTGCGTCCGGTCTGGCTCTGAACGCATTACCCATAAGGTAATGCGTCAAACCTCGCGTAGCCTCCCTGTGCAGCATAGATAACCACGGGACCGTTGAAGGGCGACTACGCAATCGGCTTCGGATAGCGACCTTGAGGGGGGACTTCTTAGAATGGACACGAACATAAACAAAAAGGAGGGTAGGAGTGACGCCGAAGGTCGTCATGGTGCGAGGGACGCGACCGGTGCGGAGAGCGCTCCGAAACAGGTCGCTGGCAGCCGGGAAAGCTCCCGGTGGATCTAAAGGTCTGATCAGACGGATCAGCGCAGGGGTTTGGTTTCAGGTACGGGTAGTTCGGGTAGTGCAGGGGTGTCGAAACCGACACGCAATGCAGACCCATATGGGGCTGTGACTGGGAAAGGGAGAGGTCCGGCGAACGCGACGGACCAGCCCAGCACCAGTAAGGAAGCCCTGTCGCGAGGAGCTTTCCCAACGGGAAGGTAGGTGATCGACGCTGCGTAGGAAAGCTCTGGGTGATCGGCGCCTGCCTGAGAAGATCTTGGAGCGCTACGGCGGAAGGGATGCAGCTCAGATTTCTGAGAAGCATTCCCGGACACTGGAGTGGGCCAGGAGCGTCGTATCTTGCGACGACCCCACATCGGTGTTGAACGATGCGGGTGAACAGAAGGGTCTGGGGGCTAGGAAGCGGCAAAGGTCGGATGAGTGGAATGCCTCAACGACAAAAAGGGCCCGAGGAGGTGGGGACGCAATTGCGTTTAGCGAAATCGCTAAACGAGCAGGCTCCATAACCCTCGGGGTCCTTGATAAGAGTAGGATGGATGGTGCCATCTCCCGAGAGGAGAGGCCGTGAATCGCCAGCACCATATCAGCGGCCTACATGACCGCTGTTATGGAGAGCTCAGGTCCGCGGTCATGCTTCGAATACTCGGGGTGATATCACGGATTTAGACTGATTACTTGTGCTGACGAGCGGTCGGCCTGTATATTTAAGATAATAATTTCTTTGGTTGGGAAGGTCTGGAAACGAGCCAGGCTCGAGGCCGTGGAACGGAGGGATCTCCCCCTTAGACCGAGGGCTCGAGTGTGGCTGCTTGCCGGACCTTCTCAGCCGAAGAAAATACTGGAGTTGATGCGTTACTGCAACCCGACCTTCCGACGCATAACTGGAGGGTCTTCAGGGTAGAGGAGGCTTTTGGGACACGTCCGCAAGTGCTGATTCTGCTAAACACAGATTCCACCGGTCCTCTCTCTGACATGAGGGGGGTTATCTCCTATGGTCCTGACCGTGTGGTTCTCAAAATCTACCACGCCGATTCCAGGGGAGATGGTTCCTCTCTCCCAGAGACTGTTCGGGAAGTGGAGGCATCCGCAGAGGAGCCAGTACCCATGGTTGTGGGTGCAGACCCCGCTAATTTGTACAGCGAGGGCTGAATCTGTCATCAGTGCTAGTCGTGTAGCTGATAGGGCAGAGGAGGAGCTCCTAGCCTCCTAGTGCGAATCATCGATGGCGGGATCCGTCATCAGTGTAAATCATCTGTTTGGGGGTGAGGAGGATCTCCTAGTCTCCGAGGGCGAATCCGCCAATGATGGGATGCAGAAGAAGAAGAGTGGTGTTGATGGAAATCCGTCAAATCAGTCTTCAGCATTCCAAGGTGGCTTCCGCAAACTTGTTGCTCTGTCTTAAAAAAGGCGGAGTGGATATAGTCCTTGTCCAGGAGCCGTGGCTGAGTAGTAACCGCGGACATATTTCTGGATTAAGGACGGGAAATTCAACACCTTTGTGCATGGGGAGGCAGGTAGGCATAGATCCTGTGTACTTATTAAAAAGGAATTTAAAGCTTTTATTCTCTCTAATTTCAGCAATGCTGACGTAACCACGGTCTGCCTCGAGCGAGGCAGTAACGATATGTGGGTCGTCTCAGTGTACATGCCCCATGGGGACGTAACGGGACCACCACCTGTGATGCTGGGCGAAATCACCGCTGAAGCAAAGCGGAGAGGTGTTGGCGTAATCATAGGTGCCGATGCTAATGCCCACCATAGCATATGGGGTAGCTCGATAAGAACACCAGAGGTCAGTCTTTATTTACTTTTATTGTAGATGAGGGACTTTGTATATGTAATAGGGGGAATGACCCGGCTTTTATTACCGCGGTAAGGGAGCATGTCCTGGATCTCACCCTGATTAGCAGAGAATTGGAAGATCGGATATCTGGCTGGAGGGTTTTCAACGAGCACTCCTCTGATCACCGATATATTCAGTTCTCGGTGAACGAAGAACGTCCCGGTAAAATATATTTTAGGAACCCTAAAAGTACCAACTGGGACTTGTATTGTAGGAAGCTGGGAGAGCTATTGCCTGAGGAGCCTATCGTTGGTTCGGACCTGTCCGAATCTGAGATAGGCGGTCTGGTGGAAAACTTCACCTCGGCAAGCAACAACGCCTTTCCACTGTCCTGTTCATTGAAAACTTACAGGGCGAAGGGAAAGCCGCCCTGTTGGTCTGATTCTCTGGACGACCTAAGAGCGTCCAGTAGGTGACTCTTTAACAGAGCCAGGAGGAGTAAATTACCCTCGGACTGGGAGCTCTATAAGGTTAGTCTGGGATTTATAAATACGAAATAAGGATAGCCAAGCGAGATTCATGGGGAAGCTTCTGCGGAAACTTAGAGGGCTTCAATGAATTCGTGAGGCTTAGAAAAATACTCTCTAGGAATCCCGCCCCTCGGGGTATCTGAGAAATGGTGGTGGGGACTGGTCGATGAGTAGCGAGGATTCCCTAAGGCGTTTACTGGACAATCATTTTCCCGATGTCCCAGTTGCGCGGTCTTTTGTCAAGAGCGAAATGTAAGCCGCAAGTTTAAATTGGCTGATCACTGCAGTGTTTTTAAGCGGAAGTTGCTGCGATTAAGGAAGCGGTGGATGAAATGCTATCCAGTGCTACTACGGTTAGGGAATTTAACATCTACTCTAATAGCCAATCGGCTAGAAAGGCCTTGAGCTCAACTACAATGCGATCGAGGATGGTCTGGGGGTGCCTGACCTCACTTGCAATTGCGTCGAATTGTTTGTTTGTTTGTTTATTCATTATTTTCTTATACTAGTTAGCAATTTTCATAAAATATTACTAAAATAATAACAATAAGAAAATAGTTAATGGCATTAAATGTTCATTTTAAGAACAGTGGAAATATCATATCCTTCATTATACTCAGTTGAGCAGAGCTCACAGGGTATATTAACTTTGATTGGATAACGGTTGGTTGTACAGGTATAAAGGAATCGAGATAGATATAGACTTCCATATACGGACTTCCGTCAGTTAACACGATAACCTGAGTAAGTTTTGAGGTATCTTGATGAAATTTTGTACGTAGGTTCCTGAGCACTCATCTCAGGTTGCTATTTAAAATGAACAATATCGGACTATAACCATGCCATTTTTTTCGAATTCGAAAATTTCGAAAAACAGAAAAAGTGCGATAATTCATTGCCAAAGACGAATAAAGCGATGAAACTTGGTAGGTGAGTTGAACTTATGACGCAGAATAGAAAATTAGTAAAATTTTGGACAATGGGCGTGGCACCGCCCACTTTTAAAATAAGGTAATTTAAAAATTTGCAAGCTGTAATTTGGCAGTCGTTGAAGATATCATGATGAAATTTGGCAGCAACGTTACTCCTATTACTATATATATGCTTCATAAAAATTTGCAAAATCGGAAAACGACCACGCCCACATTTAAAAAAAATTTTTTTTAAAGTCAAATTTTAACAAAAAATTTAATATCTTTACAGTATATAAGTAAATTATGTCAACATTCAACTCCAGTAATGATATGGTGCAACAAAATGGAAAAATAAGAGAAAATTTCAAAATGAGCGTGGATCCGCCCTTTTTCATTTAATTTGTCTAGGATACTTTTAATGCCATAAGTCGAATAAAAATTTACCAATCCTTGTGAAATTTGGTAGGGGCTTAGATTCTGGGACAATAACTTATTTCTGTGAAAAAGGGCGATATGACTTCAACCGACGCCCAGTTTTTATACACAGTCGACCGTCTGCCCTTCCGCTCGGCCGATAACTTGAGCAAAAATCGATATATCGTTATTAAACTCAGCTCACGTACTTATCTAACTCACTTTGTATTGGTATAAAAAATGGCCGAAATCGGACTATGACCACGCCCACTTTTTCGATATCGAAAATTACGAAAAACGAAAAAAATGCCATAATGCTATACCAAATACGAAAAAAGAGATGAAACATGGTATTTGGATTAGTTTATTGACGCAAAATATAACTTTAGAAAAAAACTTTGTAAGATGGGTGTGACACCTACCATATTAAGTATATATATAAATAAATTAGTGGTATCCAACAGATGATGTTCTGGGTCACCCTGGTCCACATTTTGGTCGATATCTGGAAAACGCCTTCACATATATAACTACCACCACTCCCCTTTAAAAGCCTCATAAATAACTTTAATTTGATACCCATATCGTGCAAACACATTCTACAGTCACCCTAGGTCCACCTTTATGGCGATATCTCGAAAAGGCGTCCACCTATAGAACTAAGTCTTACGCCATTTTAAAATACTCATTAACACCTTTCGTTTGATACCCATATTGTACAAACGCATTCTAGAGTCACATACCCATATTGTACAAATGCATTCTAGAGTCACCACTGGTCCACCTATATGGCGATATCTCGAAAAGGCGTTCACCTATAGAACTAAGGCCCACTCCCTTTTAAAATGTTCATTAACCCCTTTCATTTGATAGCCATATCGTACAAGCAAATTCTAGGGTCACGCCTGGTCCACCTTTATGCCGATATCTCGAAAAGGCGACCATCTATAGAACTAAGCCCCACGCCCTTTTGAAATACTAATTAACACCTTTCGTTTGATACCCATATTGTACAAACTCATTCTAGAGTCACCCCTGGTCCACCTTTATGGTGATATCTCGAAAAGGCGTCCACCTATAGAACTAAGCCCCACGCCCTTTTAAAATACTCATTAACACCTTTCGTTTGATAGCCATATTATACAAACACATTGTAGAGTCACCCCTGGTCCACCTTTATGGTGATATCTCGAAAAGGCGTCCACCTATAGAACTAAGCCCCACGCCCTTTAAAATGTTCATTAACCCTTTCATTTGATACCCATGTCGTACAAACAAATTCTAGGGTCACCCCTGGTCCACCTTTATAGCGATATCTCGAAACGGCGTCCACCTATGGAACTAAGGATCACTCCCTTTTAAATACTCATTAACACCTTTCATTGATACCCATATCGTACAAACAAATTCTAGATTCAACCCAGATCCACCTTTATGACGATATCCCTAAATGGCGTCCACCTATAGAACTATGGCCCACTCCCTCTTAAAATACTCTTTAATACCTTTCATTTGATACACATGTCATACAAACACTTTCCAGGGTTACCCTCGGTTCATTTTCCTACATGGTTATTTTCCCTTATGTTGCCACCATAGCTCTCAACTGAGTATGTAATGTTCGGTTACACCCGAACTTAACCTTCCTTACTTGTTTTGTATTATAGATGGTTGTGGTTTTTTTATTTTTTATATGTATATAACAAGTAAGGAAGGTTAAGTTCGGGTGTAACCGAACATTACATACTCAGTTGAGAGCTATGGTGACAACATAAGGGAAAATAACCATGTAGGAAAATGAACCGAGAAAAACCCTGGAATGTGTATCAAATGAAAGGCATTAAAGAGTATTTTATGAGGGAGTGGACCATAGTTCTATAGGTGGACGCCATTAGGGATATAGCCATAAAGGTGGATCAGGGTTGACTCTAGAATGCGTTTGTACGATATGGGTATCAAATGAAAGGTGTTAATGAGTATTTTAAAAGAGAGTAATCCTTAGTTCCATAGGTGGACGCCGTTTCGAGATATCGCCACAAGGTGGACCAGGGGTGACCCTAGAATTTGTTTGTACAATACGGGCATCAAACGAATGGTGTTAATGAGTATTTTAAAGGGAGTGGGCCTTAGTTCTATAGGTGGATGCCGGTTCGAAATATCGCCATATAGGTGGACCAGGGGTGACTCTAGAATGTGTTTGTACGATATGGGTATCAAATTAAAGGTGTTAATGAGTATTTTAAAAGAGAGTAATCCTTAGTTCCATAGGTGGACGCCGTTTCGAGATATCGCCACAAGGTGGACCAGGGGTGACCCTAGAATTGTTTGTACAATACGGGCATCAAACGAATGGTGTTAATGAGTATTTAAAAGGGAGTGGGCCTTAGTTCTATAGGTGGATGCCGGTTCGAAATATCGCCATATAGGTGGACCAGGGGTGACTCTAGAATGCGTTTGTACGATATGGGTATCAATTAAAGGTATTAATAAGTGTTTTAAAAGAAAGTGAGCCTTAGTTGTATGGGTGGCCCCTTTTCGGGATAT
>JARSSU010023750.1:0-11393 GCA_029619165.1 Eurosta solidaginis
TTACATATAAAAAAAATATAAATGTAAGGCGCGATAACCTCCGAAGAGATCTAAGGCCGAGCTTCTCTTCCAATTTGCGTCGTGCTCCTCTTGATTTTTCCCTACAAATTGGCCGGACGGGACCTACATGTTTTATGCCGACTCCGAACGGCGTCTGCAAGGCAGATGAGTTTTCACTGAGAGCTTTTCATGGCAGAAATACAATCGGAGTGCTTGCCAGACACTGCCGAGGGGCGACCCCGCTTAGACAAATTTTCTTCTAATTGAAAAATCTTATTTCTAAAATTTTGATGTTGCTTTGCCCGGGAGTTGAACCCAGGGCATACGGTGTGATAGGCGGAGCACGCTACCATCACTCCACGGTGGCCTCCATATTTAGATATAAAGATGTTCTAAAAAAACCCATGCCTACACAGTAAACATTATAAGCCAAAAAAGAGTCAGAAAGGAGTCCTAAAATGGAGCTTTTTACACTCATTATGAGCACATTTAATAGACTGAAATGAACGCATTTCCCGTCCTTCGATGGTTGCCTGATATGAGTCTAATTTCGTGTATTATGTGAGGCTGAATTAGAGTCATATATGACACATATCGGCCTCTTAAAAGCTCATTTTCGACACATATTGGACTATTTTATGACGCTTTTCGGAGTCGTTTATGAGCCTTACGCGCTTCTCATTTTTGGCTCTTGAATAACAAATTTTTTGCACTGGAAATGGGAAATCATTCCCGGATGTGAGAAAATGTTTAAGAGAAACTAAATAGGAAAGCAGACAGCATCATTTCTCCATAAGTAGGACATACCGGCGATTGTCCTGCAGCGCTGATTGGCTGCATAGAATACTCGACACGAATATACAGCGACAGTTTTGCGGTCACAAAATGTCCAAAGTATTTACTCTAATAAACAGCAGATGATTTAAGACTCCCAGCGACGGTAAAAGAGGAAGGACATCCTCAAATGTGAAAAAGGAAAAGAAAGACACGATAAAATCAATTATGTCACTGAAATAAAATTTGAAATAAAATTTTTCCAAAATAAAATATTTTTTTATTTATTTATGGGAAATACATTTATGAATAACTATATTACTTTGGAAAAGGCACTAGTGGCTTACAGCAAGTTTCACGAAAGAAATTTAAGTGAAAAATAAAATTTTTACTCGAATTTTATATGAAGTTGACAGCCAAAAAATGATTTTTCATTTAAATCGTTTCGCGAAATTGGCTACTATACTATCGGCCTAAAATAAAATATGAATATCTGTTCCAAAGTTGCTTCGTTCAAAGAACACCCTTGGCATATGGCTCATAAGTTTCATCATATCAGAGTCAGAAAATACTCTTATGTGGTCATATTTCTGAGGCTCAAATTTCTCACATTCAAGGATTCATTTCAAGTTCTCAAATTATGAGCGCTCCAAAAATGTTTGAGGGGATGTTTAAGTGTATTTTCGAAGGAGTACGTGTTTACAAAAGCTAAAAGTGGACGATTTAAATCAAACGTAATAATTTAATTCCGATGTAGCTGTTTCATTGCGTAAGTATTTAGTGAAATGACAACAACATGTAAAAAAAAAGTAGCATGTAAACAAAAGCATCTGCAAACAGATTTATTTGCATTTTAATAACACATTTTCTTAAAAACTCCTATCTCCCGAGAAAATATTTTTTTGGTAGACTCTACTTTTAGATATGGCTCTGACAAAAAAAAACTGGCACTAACTCGACTGTGACTAGGATAAAGTACACTTTTCACTGAACCATGATCTAACTTATTTAGCGCATGATTTAACTTAACTTTGATTGTACTCATATGGTTTTATTTTCTTTCCAACTTACTGTAAAGTCAAATTTTAAAAATCTCTGCCTAACTATGCACAATACTTCGAAAGACGTAATCGGCGCGGTACTGACGCTATACACTTTTAAAGCGGAGTCATTGGTGCCGTTTGTCGTATTGCTGTAGTCGTATCCCTACTAATCAGCTGTTTATCGTTACGGCGGAAAACCAAAAACCAATTGGTTGGCTACGATACGGTTACGACCTTAGCGGCACCAATAATCGATTGCATTGATTCTCATAAATTTGGTCGAATCAGCTGTTATAAGGTTACCGATACGGTTACCGATATCGCACCAATGTCTGCAGTTTTAAATGTTAGGAAAGGGTTGCCCAAGTGATAAACCAGCGATGTAATTATTGACAAATATGCAACCGTTGCCAGTTATTGAGAGAAAAGTGCGACAAACAGATGTCGCCCACTAAGCCACTGACAGATGTCGCGTACTAATCATACATACTACAGTCGACGCCACTATTATCCTTTAAAAATAGTAATATAAAATGAATATTGTCTATTTCTTCAATTGTTTCACTAAACACTGTTGACAACCCTTTCATACCGATTTCGTTGAATTATATAATCGTGGAATATGTATTGGTAATGTATTTGTATCATTACTTATCAAGAATGCCTTGAATTGGAAAGATCATAACTCAGTCAAATATATACAAAAATGTAAGCTTACATAAAATTTATAACATACTAAATTTTCGAATAAATAAATCCAATATTCAATAACGGAAAATGGTCTTTAATAGACTACTTTGAAAGTACTTCACAATAACTCTTACTTCACAACTAATTGCGTGTTTAAATCAAACTGCTTTCGCTACTTTTATACTCTCTGTTGCCTCGTTAACCCATTTCTCCTAATGTCTAGTAGCTTCGCGAACTTCATTCCTGTTTACCAGTCTATATGTACATGTATATTTGTAGTTTACAGTCTCTCGCATAGCCGTATGCGTGTGTATATGTGAGTAATACTTCGGCTGATGGTGAGTGTATCTCTCCCGCCATGTATGTACATGTGTAAATGATAATTAATGTGTTTATGTAGCTTGGTTTAATGTTTTTGTTGTTGTGCATTAGCAGCTTAGAAATGGTAATATTCGTCACATTGCCCTCCACCTAAGTCTGATCGATCCGATCAGACAAATCTCTCGATCTTACCGCTGCTAGATTCTCCAAATGAACCACCCTACTATCTCGTGGTTTCCCAATGGTTTGTATGCGGTATATGACATCACTGATCCTCTTCACAACTTTGTATGGGCCTTCCCAACTGCACCAAAATTTGGATGGAACACCTTTCCGCCAGTGAAGGTTGTATAACAGTACCAAATATCCCTGCAAGAAACCTTATGAATTGTTGTTCTTGTCAAACCTGTGTTTCATCTTACTTCTCATTACCCTGGTTCGTTTCCTCACACTCTGTTTTTTGGCCAATGAACTACTTCGTAGAGCTTGTGCTTGACGGATTGATATCTTCACCAAATATTGTACACGGGCTTACCTGGACCCAGAATAGATTGGTATTGAAAATGAGCGATATCGGATGACAACCACGCCCACTTTTTATATATATAAGATTTTGGAAAACACAAAGCACCTGATTATTTAGTAAATAACTAGCAGACCTGGCAGACGTTGTTCTGCCCTAAATTTGGTCTCTCTGCATACATTTTAATAAGCTTTTTCCGTCTAACTCTGCCCACATTTTCCTAATCTTTTTATTCAGTCCTCCCTCAGTCTTTTTCGCTTCATCTATCTCCATCTTCGTCTCATTCTATCTCTTTCTCAGTCTCCTTCTCTTTTTTCTCTTCTCTCAACTTTTTCTCATTCTTCTTCATCCCTTATTGCCAGTCCCAGAAGGTGGTATGGATTTTGTTCCAGTCTCATTCCGAGTCTCAGTCTCAGTCCCAGTCCTAGTCCTAATCCCAGTCTCAGCTGTCTCTGGTGTACTTCACGGAAAAAGCATTGTTAATACTAATATAAGTAAATTTATATACCAAATTTCATGCAAATTGAATAGGACGTCTGTAAATAGGTATGTGGGTATTATTATTAATTCATGTCTTTATTTCGGCTTCGCACGCATATTTATCATTTTTGCCAGGTTGACGCGACTAAATCGAATATCACAATGAAAATTACTTTAAAGTTCCCAGCAACAGCTCTCTTTGATATCCATAATACATACACATTCTAGGGGTATCCGGGTCGATGTTTTGGCCTATATCTCGAGAACCTAGTCACCCAGTGGTGTAAAACTTACTCTGTACTAAAGCACACATCAACAGCTTCAATTTGATACCCATAATATAAAAACACATTCTAGGTGTATCCGGGTCCACGTTTTGGCCTATATCTCGAGACCCTGGTCACCCAGCGGCATAAAACTTACTCTGTACTAAAGCACACATCAACAGCTTTCATTTGATATCCATATTCTATAAACACATTTCAGGGTACCCGGGGCCATGTTTTGGCCTATATCTCGAGACCCTAGTCACCGATTTGAGATTTCAAAATCAACTAACCATCATCTCTCCTTCCTGTATCTTTCCTAAAAATTTCATGGCAATATTTCTATCCGTTCTCTAGTTATGGAGTGACAATCAAAATGTTCACTTCTTTTTATATATATAGATACACCTAGAATGATGAAATTTTACGTGTGGACTGATATTGAGACACTTGATAAACATTTGAAAAACCAATTTTAAAATGGGCGTGGCATCGCCCACTTGTGATAAAATAAATTTTACAAATATTATTAATGATAAATCAAAAATCGTTAAACCTAACGTAAAAAATTCGGCAGAGGGGTTGCCTTTACTATAAGGAATGCTTTGAAGAAAAATTAACAAATTCGGTTAAAGACCACGCCCACTTTTATATAAAAGATTTCATTTCCCAAGTGGATTTATATAATAGGAAAATTTTCAGTTTAAAAAAATGGGCGTGGTTCCGCCCATTTTACGACTAAGCAATTTACTATGTTTCGGGAGCCATAACTCGAAGAAAAATTTACACATCTTAACAAAACTGGGTACACATATTTTCCTTATAGCATGAAATATTTCTAGAAAAAATGGACGAGATCGGTTAAAGGCCACACCCAATTTTATATAAAAGATTTTTAAAAGGGTCGTAGACGAATATAATAAGCTGTATCTTAGCAAAAAAGAGCTTTGTATCAATAGAATTTTACATCCTAAATTTAATTATAACAATTATAAAATTTCGTCTCAATCACTTTCCGGTCTCGTGGACGAAAACAAGGGTTGTTTTCATCCCTAAGGCCGGCAGAAGGGGCATGAAGTAGCCAAAGACTTTCGGCTAATAAGTCTCACGTCCTTTGTTCTGAAAACGCTCGAAAGGCTACTAGATATACATATACGGGAGCTTCTAGGCGAGGCTCCACTTTCCTTGGCATAGCACGCGTACCTGAGAGGGAAATCCACAGAAACCGCACTACATGAGGTAGTTCGAAAGGTGGAAAACTCCCTTCATAACAAGCAGTTCACTCTGGCTGCGTTTGTTGGTGTGGAAGGCGCGTTTAACAATGTAAGAGCCGAAGCGATTGAGACTGCCTTCTGCTTTGGTTGATCACCATTAATGAAATCCTGGGAAAACTTAACGCAGGGGGGTGGGGGGGTTAAGATCGTGGCGTATGCCGACGACGTGGCGATCTTGGTCTCTGGTCCTTTCCCCTCCGTAATGAGCGAAGTCATGGAAAGGGCCTTAGATAAACTCAGCAGGTGGGCACAGCGATATAGCCTGAGGTTAAATCCCGACAAGGCGGACCTGCTTCTCTTTACGAGGAAGTACAAGCCACCTGCCTTCAGACTGCCATTCTTAAACGGCCAGCAACTAACCCTGTCATCGGGTACCAGCAAGTTGAATTGGAAAGTATGCATCGAAGAGCGGGTACGGAAGGCCTGCATCGCCTTCTATGCCTGCAAATCAATGTTTGGTAAGAAATGGGGACTCAAGCCAAACATGGTACTTTGAATGTACGAGGCGGTGGTGCGACCGGTGCTTACCTATGGCTCCATAGTCTGGTGGGAAGTTCTAAGTAAGAGCTACAATCTCACCAGCCTGCAAAAAGTCCAGCGCACTGCGTGCGTTGGTGCCATAGGGGCCGGACGCACTTGCCCCACAGCTGCTTTAGACCCCATTTTGTACCTGCTTGACTTGCATATACTTTGTACATCGTCACAAACCTCACTGAGACTCAGAGAGTCTGGGTGTGGGAAGGATACTCAGCAAGGGCATGGTAGTATCCTAAAGAAACTTTCGGATGGTACATGTAGTACCGAGACAGATTACTACCCTCGCAAACTGAAGTTTGAGTACGGTTGTAATACCGCCATTCCAAGCAGGAACGAGTGGAAGAGAAACCCGAGCAAAGGGTCGACGACATCCAAATCTACACTGACGGCTCCAAGATGGAATCGGTAGTGGGGGCCGGAGTCTTCTCTGAGTCCCTAGATTTGCTGCATCATTCAGACTCCCATAGCACTGCAGCGCGTTTCAAGCAGAAATATTCGCGATTTGGCAAGACTGCAAATCACTGGAGGGCTTGAATGTAGCTGGTAAAGTTTGCATCCTGTCGGATAGCCAAGCAGCGATAAAAGCGCTTTCCTCGCCACACATTAACTCAAAATTAGTGTGGGCTTGTAAGCGATTCATATCCCAGTTCTCCACCAATCTAGAACTACGCGTTATCTGGGTCCCGGGTCATAAGGGGATAGAGGGTAACGAGAAAGCTGACGAGCTAGCACGCAGGCGCTCATCGGAGATGAACGAGGAAATAACCAGTGTCGAAGTAGGCATACCCTTAGCAGTAGCCAAGGGGTATATCCAAAGCTTCTACTTGAAGAAAGCACAAACAAAGTGGAATAGCACCACCACCTGTCCGATATCAAAATCAATTTGGCCAAACTATGATGGAAAGAGGACGAGGAGTCTTCTGAACAAATCCAGAGCTAACACACGCAAACTGATAGCAGTCTGCACCGGACATTGGGCAGTAGGTTCACATGCGGAAAAGATGGGCATTCCGTATAACGAGTATTGCCGAAGCTGCAAAGATCCAAATGCCAGGGAGATAGTAGAACACTTTATGTGTAAATGCCCGGTTCCAGCTAGAGCCCGGCTAAGGTTCCTTGGAACCCCGTTTCTAGAAGACCTCAGAGGGTTATCTGTGATAGCAATCTCGAATATTCTTAATTTTGTCAACAACTCTGGCTGGTTGTAATACATTGACCGTAACATTCCGTAGGTTTTTAGACGAGTTACATGGCATCAAAACGGCTTTAAATAGATACTTGGGCGACCAGGGTCGCAGCCATTTCACCTACCTACCTACCTAATTATAACATTAAATTGGAAAACACTAAAATTTTTGAAATGGGTGTGGTACCGCCCCTTTTATGACTAAGCAATTTTCTATGTTTCGGGAGCCATAACTCAAAGAAAAACAAGTAAGGACGGGACTGTCTTCGGCTGTGCCGAAGACTTCATACCTTTCATGAATGGGGCTGAACAAAAATCTTATTTATTGGACTTCACTACTAATTTTATTTTTGCTTCTTGTCTTGATCGCGATTACAAATTGATTGAATGTTAAAAACTAAGACAAGGTTCAAATGGGTAAGCTGTAAAAATTATTCATAGGAATTTTCCATGGAAAAGTCCTGTTATTTCAAATTGACAAAATACAAAAATTATACATCGGATGATTTCATGAGATGGCTAATTATAATATGATAGGTGCGAAAAGTATGATATGAAATTGTGCTTGTAAGTATGTCTGACCGTATGTAGGCACATATGTTTGTATCCATAGCAACATGTATGTTTGTATGCTTGTGATGTATGCTGCAGCGACTAAGACGATGACGAATGTGGGTGGCTAGCAGTAATGCTCTCCAATGAAGAAATTAGTAAAGACTAGCGACAACAACAAATGCGACGATAATGTGGTCGTATATGCAAAGTGAGTTAATAAATGTAATTTCAATAATAGCGATGACTGAGTGGAAAGGCAGGTGCGGCGACGATAACTTAGTAGGGAGGGCGCAAACATTCTGCCCCCTTGAAAGTAAGGCTTTCAATGTAATTACTGTGTACTTGAATTTTCGATTGGTAGTTTACAAACCCTTGCTATGGCTCGTTTGTATACACCATCAGCCGTTGTTACTTCTACCACTCTAACTTTACCATCTTCACCTGGCATAGTGGCTGAAATGCGACCCATGGCCCATTTGAGTGCGGGTGAAGAGTCGTCCTTCAGAAGCACTAGATCGTTTAACTTAAGGTTGGGCCATGCCGTGGTCCACTTTGAACGTTTTTGTAGCTCTTTCAGGTAGTCTTGATGCCACCGTTGCCAAAACTGCTGCTGAATATATTGGACACCTTGGTAGCGACCTAGCATGGTTGTGTTGATAGTTGTTGTTGGCTCAGGGATGGTGAGAAGCGAACGACCGATGAGGAAGTGGCCGGGTGTGAGTGCGCGAAGATCATTAGGGTCACTGGATATTGGGGTTAATGGCCGGCTGTTGACTATGGCCTCAGCTTGGCAAACTATGGTGTGGAGCTCGTCATGTGATAGTACGTTGTTTCCGATAGCGCGACGCAAGTGATACTTAGCAAGTTTCACTGCACTCTCCCACAGGCCTCCGAAGTGTGGTGATCTTGGTGGAATAAATTTCCACTCTATTCCTTCGTTTCGGCAAAAGTTTTCAACTCGTTCAATGTGCGCTTCTGTTACGAATGACTGAAGTAGTTCTCGTAACTCTCGGTTAGCTCCAATAAAATTTGTTGCGTTGTCTGAGACAATTACCCGACACTTTCCACGTCTGGCTATAACCGTTTGAGTGTGGCAATGAATGCGGCTGTCGATAAGTCAGGAGCGATTTCAAAATGCACGGCCTTTGTGGTGAAGCAGATGAAAACTGCGATATATACTTTAATTGGCGAACGACCCCTAATTTTTTGAGTAATTGATAGAGGGCCACAGTAGTCTACGCCTACCGTTTCAAACGGGAATGATGATGTGACTCGGCTAGCTGGCAAAGCTCCCATAATTTGTTCTGTAATGACTGGGCGAAATCTATAGCACAAGATACAATTATGAATGACTTGCCTGATAACCTTTCGTGCGCTAATAACCCAGAACTTGTCTCGAAGAATGTTCAATAGTGTTTGTGCCCCAGCATGTAAATTTGTGCGATGTAAGTGCGAAATGAGTGTATGTACGAACGGATGTGAATGTGGAAGCATGATTGGATGTTGTGCGTCGGAACTTAAGGCAGAGTTTTGTACTCTTCCTCCCACGCGTATAAGCTGATTATGAATGAACGGTGATAGTGAAGCGAGTTTGGAGTTTTTATCAACTGGCTTGTTGTTTAAGAGTTTTGAGTATTCGTCGGAAAAGTTGACTTGCTGAATTCTTCTGCATACTAGGTGAAGTGTGTCGGTTATTTCATCAGGTGTGATAGACGATCCCTGTTCATTCATGATGAAACGTCGTACATATGTGAAGATACGAAGAAATTTGTTGTAGTTGTTGATGTTTTTGTTTTCAGCCATGATATCGACCGCATGTTCAGTGACCAGTACTACTTATTGCTTACGCCGTTCGGGGATGTCGGCTACTGTGTCAAATGATGATTTGGGCCACTCTTCTTGATTATACTTTAAAAATAGAGGACCTTGAAACCATAGTTGATTATCCCAAATATCATCCACCGTTGTGCCACGAGAAACTAGATCAGCCGGGTTAAGTTCAGAGGGTACGTGATGCCAATTGTAATTGGGTGTCATTTGTTGGATTTTTGAAACGCGATTGGCCACAAACACTGTCCACCGATTAGGCTCGCCTCTAATCCAACACAGCGCAATAGTGGAGTCAGTCCAGCAGTGGATGTTGTTCAAATTAGGGGAAAAGAATGATACCACTGTTTGCAGGAGCTCGGCCATTAGCATTGTTGCACAAAACTCAAGCCATGGTAAGCTGACCTGCTTCGTTGGGGCTACACGAGATTTGGCGCATAATAATGCTGACGATGTCTCCTTCTCCGTACGTGTCACAGGTAAATGCAAGCGCCATAAGCTTTTGTACTAGCATCTGCAAAGCATGGATTTCAGTTGTGCTATTCATTGGAACGTACCTTGGTATTTGGATATTGTCAATTTGGCCCAGATGATCCTGAAAAGAGCGCCATTGAGTGTAGATATCTTGAGGCACGCTTTCATCCCAATCCAGCTTTAGTTCCCAAAGTTGTTGCATGAGAATTTTGCCTGCGACGATGAGCGGATTCAGCACCCAAGTGGATCAAACAAGGCTGCTATTTGCGACAAAATGGAGCGCTTAGTTGGTTTGCGTACTATTGCTGGTCCACTGTAGCAGAAGAAAAAGGCATCTTGAGACGGTGACCACCTTAGGCCGAGGTTTTGATATAGTCTGAGCCGCCGAGTTTGATGGTTTCTTCTCTGTCAGTGAACATCGTCGATTTCCATGTTTTTGCAGCAAATTTTCGGAGAGGAAACCTGCTCGTTCGAGTAACGTCGTAACTTGTCGCTTGATTTCTACAACCATGTCCACAGTATCAGCACCCGTCATTAGGTTGTCAACGTAGAAATCCTGATAGTTTACAGCTGAACCGAGAGGAAAGTTTTCAGACTCCACCTTAGCTACTTCGAGGAGGCATTTTGTAGCAAGATAAGGCGCACAACTCGTACCGTATGTGACGGTCTGCAACTGGTACATTTTTACAGGATCTTGCGTGAATTTCGCCACAAATACATTGCCATGGTGCATCATCATTGCTTACCAGTACCTGTCTGTACATTTTAGCGATATCGGCTATTAACACGTATTTGTGACTCGAAACCGAACGAGGATCGTAAAAACGTCATCTTGTAGGGTAGGCCCACTCGAAGTACTCATTTAGTGATTTGCCATTTGATTTTTGCAAGACGCATCAAATACAACGCGTAGTTTTGTGGTGCTCCTGTCCGCTTTTATAACGCAATGGTGGGGGATGAAATTTCGATTTTGCATACCGTCCTCGACTACCTTCATGTGCTGCAGCTGTTCGTACTCGTTTTATAATTCACGATAGCTCTTTAAGAGAGAAGGATTTTTTATTAACTTAGATTCAGTGATACTACCTTCGATATGCTATATCGTAAGATTGACCAAGATTAACGGCTCTTCCTTAAATGGCAGCGAACGATGAATTTGGCCGCTGATGGGGCACCTCTTGGTGGTGAACTCGAATACTTCCTCGCAGGCCCATTCGTTTTCGGACAGCATTTTTTGTGGCATACTGTGACTCTCAATTGTCCAAATCTTTCAACGAGTTGGTCCATGGTGCTTGATCTTGTATAGTGATTAATGTTTTGTATTTCGGCACGGGTGATTGCGTTGCGAACGACGAACATGAATCAGTGATGGCGATGACTTTTGGTGCATGCTGTACCGAAACAACCCACACCTAGTTTGGTCTTTTGAAGAATTGGCGACCT